>JAHFWL010000691.1:0-257500 GCA_021292165.1 Shinisaurus crocodilurus | reverse complement strand
AGCTCACCACCTCCCTAGGTAGTAGGTTCCATTGTCTTATTGCTCGGAACGTCAGGAAATTTTTCCTGATATTTAGGTGGAATCTGGGTTCCTGTAACTTGAGCCCATTATTCCGTGTCCTGCAAACTGGGATGATCGAGAAGAGATCCTGGCCCTCCTCTGTGTGACAACCTTTCATGTACTTGGAAGAGTGCGATCATATCTCCCCTCAATCGCCTCTTCTGAAGGCTAAACATGCCCAGTTCTTCCAGTCTCTCCTCATAGGGCCTTGTTTCCAGTCCCTTTATCATCCTTGTTGCCCTCCTCTGAACCCTCTCCAGTTTGTCTACGCCCTTCTTAAAGTGTGGTGCCCAGAACTGGACGCAGTACTCAAGATGAGGCCTAACCAGTGCCGAGTAAAGGGGAATGATCACTTCCCGTGATTTGGAAGCTATACTTCTATTAATGCAGCCCAAAATAGCATTTGCCTTCTTTGCAGCCACATTGCATTGCTGGCTCATATTCAGTTTGTGATCTACCAGTGATCTGCAGTGCCTGTTCCTTTCAATGGGGGCTGTGAGCAGAGGAGGCTGGTGGCTCCAAGGCACTCTCCATGATGCCAAACCTATTTTGGGGATAGGGTTCAGCACAGTGGAGAGCTCCCTTAAAGTTTGGAGTGAAATTTGGAGCGGATACACAGCCCCACCAATATTGGAGCCACCAGCCTGTGGATTGCGCCCCGTGGTAAGTATTGTTGCACATGCACACGTGCCATTCGGAGTTTCTGGCCGCATGCACACAACAGCATGATAAGCCAGGAATCCCGTCTTAATAAACCACCATGTGCACAAGTTGCATGCTGGTGCGTGCAGCCCATTCACCTTGCTTTGGGCCTTGAAAACCATCCAATAGCCCAAGTTCTCTCTGGGCAGTGTACAATTCATGAGAAACATAAAACACACACAATCAAACAAACAAACAAACAAAAAACCCGCTCAAAAGAAAACCAAGGTAAAACCAGCAGCAGAGAATAGAAACACTCCAACACATAAAACCAAAGTAAAACCAGCAGCAATAAAAAGAGCAGTGATCTAAAAGCACTAAACCTGCCCCCCCATTCTTAAAATGCCTGGGAGGCATTTTAACCCCCATCTGGAGTTTTTATGCAACCTAGCTTTCCTTGCATTCGGGGTCCAGCCAGACCCGCCCACAAAATTGCCCCAGGCAAGGCAAATTGTGCATATGAAAGGTTTTTATTTGACTGAATGTTTTCCCCAGGCTGTTAGGATCAGAATCAGGTTTCAGCTACTTAAGGTAACTAAAGACTTAATCTTTCCTTAATCCAGGCAATCTGCATAAGAAAAGTTAAACAAACCGGGAAGGGGAGACCTTCATCCAATGTCGAAACCTGAGATTCTGATGAAGTGTGCCCAAACAAGCCAGGATTTGTAAGCCAACAGCAAAGTCTAGATCAAAGCTAGCTTATGATCCTGGCTTGTTTGGGCACGCTTCACCATAATCATGGCTGTTGATGTCATGTGAAGCTCTTTCCTTCCTGGCTTGTATACACACTCATGTGAAGGGAGAAGTGAAGTGGGGGCAAATATGGGTTACATGCACCACCACACAGGTTGTTCACATTATGGTTTACTAAGCCAATATTCCTGGCTTATCGTTACAGGTGAACAATGCTCCCTTTGCTCCAGACACCAGAAAGTCTGCTCACAAACCATTTTGCAAACTGAAACTGCCTTTGAGATCAAGAATGTATCTGGGATTTTAATCCCATGGTAATACAGGTGGTGTTTTGTCTCACTTCTCTTGCATCCCAAAATAAGTGATCATTGCTGAAATGATGATGATGATGATGATGATGATGATGATGCCATCAGTGTACAGTGGTGCTTTGTAGAATGCAAGAGGACAGGTCCTTGCCCCCACAGGGGACACATTAGAGAAAAGGAAGGCAGGGATAGTAAAAAGGGAAAGTATATATATGATTGTTCCATTTACACATGTTCCGGCAATAGAGGGAACTGTGCACATGTGGCCTCTGGAAATTCTCCTGTTTGTGCAAGCAGAGAAAGCCTCCAGGCCCTGGCATGAAGTTGCTGGCCTGTGCCAGGCCCAGGGAACTGATCCGGACCAAATCTGTATTACTTTTCTGGGCGTTCAGAGGACTGCAGTCATTTGCCCGGGCCCCAGAGCTTATTTTGCAAGATATTTGAAGATGGCCAATTGAGCCATTCTCAGCCCCGTTTCTTTGTAGTCTGTTAAGTTATATGTTAAAATGTTTTTATAGACCTTGCTTCATGCATGGTGCTGCGGATACTTAGTGCGGTTGCTTTTATGCGGCTGGTGTTGCTTTTTCATTTTATTTTACAGGGTTATTATTGCCTTTGAGAATTTAACTGAGTGCCCCAGTGCTCTAGGGCAGCCTTCCCCAATCGGGTGCCCTCCAGAAGTTTTGGCCGTCGCCTCCCATTGTCCCCAGCCGGAATATCCAGTGGACAGGGATGATGGGAGTTGTAGTGCAAAAATGTCTGGACAGCACCAGGTTGCAGAAGGCTGCGTCTAGGGCGTGTGTGTGTTCTGAGTGTTCGCCGCCAGTTTCACTCTCCTCTGCCTCGAGGGCTCTTTTGGATTTCTTTTATGAGTCAAAAATCAAAATCACGATTTCTCCCTCTCCCTTTTCATTGCACGTAGGGGTGGGCGATTCTCCCCACCGCCCGACTCGCGGCGTGCTTGGCGAGCGCTGCTGCCGCACCTGCTAAGCCGGGCCAAAAGCGAGCTCCAGATGAGGTGCTTGCTGCCGGCACGACATGGTTTACTTAGAAAATGGCGTAAGATACGTTAAAGCAGCTGTGATTTGCTTAACTTATTTATTTTATTTCTTATATTTATTAATCACAAATTGCGATTAATTTGCGCAAATTGTGGCCATTTTCTACATCATCATCATCATCATCATCATCATCATCATCATCATATTTTTTTATTTCTTACCCGCCTCTCCGTCTAGATCGAGGCGAGGAACAGCAAAAATATAAAATACACAATACATACTATTAAAACATCTTAAAACATATTAAAAACATCATTAAAAACATCATTAAAACATCATTAAAACATCTTAAAATATCTTAAAAACATCTTAAAGGCAACCTAAAATTCCGCCGGATAGGCCTGCCGGAAGAGATCAGTCTTTATGGCTTTTTTAAATTCCAAAAGACTGGTGAGCTGACGAATCTCCTCCGGCAGGCCATTCCATAATCTGGGAGCAGCAGAAGAAAAGGTCCTCTGGGTAATACTTGTCAGCCTAGTTTTGGCTGACTGAAGTAGATTCTTCCCCGAGAACCTAAGTGTGCGGGGCGGATTGTATGGGAGAAGGCGATCCCGTAGGTAGCCTGGACCCAAACCATGTAGGGCTTTAAAGGTAATAACCAACACTTTATACTTCGCCCGGAAACTGATTGGCAGCCAGTGGAGTGCTTTTAAAACTGGTGTGATGTGGGCACCCCTAGGTGTATCAGTAACATAAACAATGTAGTGCCGGGAACCCGGAAGTCACCTCCCCGGCTCGGCTCATGAGAATTGCGAGTCGAGCCGGGGAAGCAGGTAGGCGAGCGGAGCTTCGGTGGGGTCGAGCCCGACGAGTTCATGCCGGACTTCCACCCCCCCCAGTCGAGTTCCGGACACATCCCTACATTACCCTGTTGTTGTCACACACCTGCGGCCTTAGGATAAGTTGCGGCGCTATTTACGTTTTAATGTATCATTTCTAGTTTTGACATTTCGTTAAATATAGCTCAGGGTTTTTTTTTGACATCTTTGTTGGGGGAAGATAGGGAACAACACAAGCATGTTCCAAGATGTGTTTGTCATTGGCTGTGCTAAAGAAAGCTGGCAGAGTTGTCGTTGTTTTTGTAAAAAAAATAAAATAATAATAAACCTGAAAGATCAAGAATCAGTCATCAGAAGTATCCATGCAATGTTGCCAGGTATGCCTTCTTGTTGTCCACCACTGGCTCCCAGTGATATGATTGGATACATCCAAAATCCATGGTTGGATACAGCAGAGGCTGGTGGTGGCTCTAATGTCAGTGGGGCGGTGTATCCACTCTGGGTTTCAGCCTGAACTTTTGAGGAGCTTTCCATGGTGCCAAACCAATTTTGTGGATAGGGTTTGGCACCATGGATAGCTCCTCAAAAGTTCAGAGTAAAACACGGAGTGGATACACAGCCCCACTGACATTGGAGTCACCACCAGCCTCCACTGGTTGGGGAATACCTTTATTGCAGCCTCTGAATGTGTTGGACCACAACTCCCATCTGCCCCCAGCCAGCATGGCCAAGGGTAGTCTAGGCTGTTTGACTGAAAAAGGTACTCCAGGCCAGGGTCAACAGTCTTAAGAGTATCCTGGTTGGATTGCAGCTCTACTACTTACATCAACGGCCCTCATTGGCCATGCTGACTGGATGATGGGAGTTGTCGTCTAGCACATCTGGAGGGCACCAGATTGGGGGAAACTGCTTTCTCGGGACCAACCAAAATGGCATAAAATAGTGAGCAAGCTTTCAGATTCTCCAAAATGTTTCATCAGGCTGGAGGTTAAGCAAAGCAGAAGTTATGGGACAGGGGAACAACCTGTTGGCTTGATGCTGAAGCGACACATTCCGGGTTTAGTCCACCTTTATCATCTGTATTTAGTCCGACTTTAGTCAGTAGGATGGAGCACAGGAGGAGACAGAGAGCAGACTTACATTGGATTAGTCTCTAATAGGGCCGTGCAGGTTTGGAGGCTGCGCCCAGGGCTCCTGGGATGAAAGAACACACAGAGGCTGATCCCTCATTTTGGAAAATATAAAATCCAGCAGCTACCTGGGTCTGTCTCCAGCCTTAAGCAAAACACATGGGTTCTTTGTTAGGTAGAGCAGTGCTCTCCAACCTTGGGTCCCCAGATGTTTTTGGCCTACAACTCCCAGCATGCCCCAGCCAGCGCAGTTGTAGGCCAAAAACATCTGGGGACCCAAGGTTGGAGAACACTGAGGTAGAGGACAAAAGTAAAGAGAAACAAGGGTTTTAAAATATATATAGGGGTAGGGGTGTGTTTTGGCTCAGCCCTAACTTTGTCTATTTGAATCCTGCAAATATTTGTTATAAGCCTGGAGATATATACCATATCTTTTAAAGAGAGTTGAGAGTGGTTTGAGAGAGAGGCTTTGCTTTCCATGGGGTGCACACATATTTCTTTTGTCCCGTGTTCATATCTGGTTGATCAGCTCATGCAGGTTTTTTTAAACCCCACAAAAACCATCCAAACCTGTTTGACTAGAGGCTGCGGTGGGCTGAGTGAGTGTACCAATTTCGAACAGCAATCCTTCTGTTCAACTGCCTTCCAGTCCTTGGCATCTCCAGAGAGATCTGGGAAAGACTCCCGCCGGAAACCCTAGAGAGCCTCTCCCAATCAGTGTCAACAGTTCTGAGCTAGAGTGACCAAGGGTCTGACTCAGTGTAAGGCCACCTTCGTGCTTTCATGAGGGAAAGGAACTTCAGAATAAATTTTAGGGATGTGCGACACTGGAATACTCATTCCATTTGAGCTCGATGGACTTTCGACACATTTCCAACCCAACGACCAAAAGCGGGCCAAGGTGTGTGTGTGTGGGGTTCAGCTTCTGCAAAATTGCTTCAAGTATTTGTGTTAATTTGGAGCCGAGAAGAACTACATATCTCCAGCACAATGTGTGCAAATTGTGATTTGCGCAAATCAGGGCCGACTCGAGTCATTATTGTTGTTCCTCTTCTTGTTCTTTTTTTTTTTTTAAATTTAAATTTTATTTATTTATTTTTAAATGAACACACATACAAAAGAACATAAACCCACAAATCATAAACTCCAAAGTGCACCCGTCACCATGGGCCCAAAAATATTTCTATCCAGATAATCCATCATTAATCTATATATTCCAAAAATACATCGTATCTTGACATGACTTACTCCAGCATTTTCCCTTTACCAAAACATAATCTAAAAATGGTCCCCATATATCCTTAAAATTATTTTTCTTTAATTGTCCCTTTTTACATTTAATACTACATGTTAATTTATCATTTAACCTTCTGGTTGTTCTTGTAGCATTTAACATGAGAAGTCTGGAAGCATCCTCCTCGACCTCCTCTCACTGCAATATGCACACATGCCACCTTGCCCACCTTGAATTTTCTGACAGTTCATTTCAAGTATGTGCAAAATTCCGTCCTCTGCTCCACAATGTTGTGCAAATCTCCCTGGTGTAAAAGCAAACAAACACTCAGATCATGGCCCACTTCAAAAAATGGAAGTCTGCATGCTGGCTCCACTCACGTCAGATCAAGTTGGCGACAGCCCAGGGTTGACGGAACAGAATCCGCAGGGCTGAGTTGAGAAAATCCATTGGAATTTTTTTGCCCCCTTATTGGATTCCTCACACATCTCTAGAATTAGCTCTGAGGGAGCAAACTCCCAGAGCCATCTCCCTCCCATTGCATATCCCTTAGCACTAAATAAGGATGTATGAGAAACTCATTTCAGTAGTCCATTTTTGATCAGGATTTATGCAGTTCTCATCTTCCAGACCTAATACGGACTTGGACTCAATCTGCAGTTGAAGCCCGTGCATTTCTGAGCTTGCAATGTGGTTTGCAGACCAATATGTGTGTGTGTGTGTGTGTGTGTTTGTATGCATTTGACAGCATGCATACATTTCAAACACGTGCATGAAAAAAATGCACACAGAGACTTTTGGAAAATGGACACAGACACGCCTTAATCAGTGGGAGAAGGATGCATACCTTTCAAAGATTTATTTATTTACTTTATTTATATCCCTGTCTTTCTTCCTGCAAGGAACCCAAGGCGGCTTACATAATCCTCTTCCTCTCCATTTTATCCTCACAACAACCCTGTGAGGTAGGTGAGGCTGAGAGTCAGTGACTGGCCCAAAGTCACCCAGTGAGCTTCATGGCCGAGCGGGGGACTAGAACCCGGATCTCCTGAGTCCCAGTCCAGCACTCTCACCACTACGCCACGCTGGCTCCCCAGTGTATTTTCCCAAATCTACACCATTGATGTGTTGTACATTTGGGGAAAATACGCATGGATTCTCACGCGAAAACAAAACAAAAACCAACGCTCGCAATCTGATACGGACTTGAGTTGGAATGAGCTTTGAGATGGAATTCAGGAAACTTCAGCGAGCTCCAGTTTGGCTGATTCGCACGTCCCTAGGATAAAGTTGGAAACAGCAAGGAGAGGCTCCAGGGCCCAATTCCCTCCCCGCCGCCCCAAGGAAGTACCAGCTCCCCGCTCCCCTTTGCCAACCTAAAGATGTATGACGGTAGCAGCAGCTGCTGGGGCAAGTGGACATTCTGATAATTTACTATGTGGGTTGGCGGGGGGGGGGAACCCACTGCCTTCCATTCACTCCTTAAAACGAGTCTCCTGTATTATTAGGTTCCATATTTCTAGGCCACCGCTCCTTCCTGGAGCTCAGGACGATGTAAGTGGCTCTCCCCACTCCATTTTATCCTCACAACAGCCCTGCGTGGTAGGTCAGGCTGGGCACTAGTGCCTGACCCACGGCCACTGTGTGTGCCTGGAGCAGCACGGCGCCTGGAGCGCCTGTGATGCTTCAGTCATGTGACTCGACTGGAAGTGTAGACTCATGTAGCCTGAGCTTGCAGAGCCCCAACCAGGGCTCCTCTGCAAACCACCACAGGCCCTTCGGCATGAGGAGGGCCTTGCCCACAAGGAGGCCTTTATTCTTGAGGAGCCTTTTTCTGCAAGCAGGCACTCCTTTGCCTCCTGGCCATGGACCTCGCCAGCAGAGCCAGGCATATCTGGCTCAGGACACTCCAGACCATGCCCTGAAGAGGATTCCTCCAAGATATGATCGCACTCTTCCGGTACTTGAAGGGTTGTCGCACAGAGGAGGGCCAGGATCTCTTCTCGATCATCCCAGTTTGCAGGACACGGAATAATGGGCTCAAGTCACAGGAACCCAGATTCCACCTGAACATCAGGAAAAAATTCCTGACTGTCAGAGCAATAAGACAATGGGACCAACTGTACCTAGGGAGGTGGTGGCTCTCCCACTCTGGAGGCATTCAAGGTGCGGCTGGACAGCCATCTGTCGGGGATGCTTTGACCTGGATTCCTGCATTGAGCGGGGGGTTGGACTCGATGGCCTGGTAGGTAGGCCCCTTCCAACTCTACTTTCTATGATTCTATGATTCTAAGTGGGGGGGCATGGCACGCAGACGCAGTCAGCTTCACAACTGAGTGGGGAGGTGAACTCGGGTCCCTCTGGCCCTCGTGCAATGCTCTAACCATTACACCACACTGCGGGTGAACTAGTTGCTGACCAAGACCAGAACACATTGCTTTATTTGCTTCTAAGGAAGCCCTTTTGGATAATCGGGTCCATGTGTGAGGGTAGCGTAACAACCTGGTCTGATATTGTTGTTAAACGTTAATCTGACACTGTTGGGGGAGTTCCTGGAGACATTTGGCTGCCTGGCGTGCAAAAAGCACAATCTGCTGTGATGTGGGTGGCTGCTTGAATGTCACTCGCAGCTGGGGCGCATTCTTTCCGAGCTCCCTGTTGTCCCTGTGGGATGTGTCATGAGGGCCATTGACTCACACCGTATAATGCTACTGCATCCCAGCCACTTTTAATCCCCCAAATCATATGTGATCGTTCATGGGAAAAGCAGGGAGATCTATTCCTATTAGGGATGCTTGAGGATTTTGTTCCGTCCACATCGCAAAGAGATCTGACCTGAACCGTGTGCCTTCCAGACTCATGCGTGGATCAGAATGCAGCTATCCTTTGGATGTTGTGCTTCTCGGAATTTTGTGATGGCCTGTGGCTCACGCTGGCTCAGCTTGTCTGAGCGTGGAAAGCTAAGCAGGGTCAGGCCTGGTTACTACTTGGCTGGAAGACCCCTCCTCTAGTTACCTGTACTGAGCAGGGGGTTGGTTGGACTCGATGGCCTTGTAGGCCCCTTCCAACTCTATGATCTATGAATCTATGTAGTTCTCAGCTCAAATGTATTATAACATTATGAGAAATAAATGCATACTTTGAGAGAAAGTATGTTCAGCAATATGTATTTTAATATGAATGTTCATGGGGATTAAAAATGCAAAACCAATGTGGGAATGGGACAGAATGGATTTATGAATGAACACATGTGAAATTGACACAGGCCGGAAATAGACCGATCCCTCCTTAATCCTTGGTTGTCAATGCTGGTGGGTGACAAATTAATAAGCAGAAGTGGTGGCAGCAGTGTGTGTGTGTGTGTGTGTGTGTGTGTGTGCACGCACGCGCGCGTGTGTGAACATGGACTTAAAGAACTCACTACTGCAAGATGTGGTGATAGCCACAGGAGATGCACAGGATGGTGGACTAGCTGGACATTTGTCTGATCCAGCAAGGCAGTTCTTCTGTTGTTATGGAATGGTTTATCCTCACAAGCACTAACTTGAATTACGAAATACCACAAGCAGAGTCTGGCAGTACTCACCCCACCACACACACACACACTTTGTTAAGTGTGAGTAGGGCGACCACATGTCCTATTTTACTAGAGCAGTCCTCTATTTCGACAGTGTCCTCTATTTGAAGGGTTGTCCCGTCCAGTCCAATTTAAAGGGAGAGCGGCAGGAGCTTTGGAGTTGCCCATCAATATTTAGTAGTACCTGAGAACAGGCACACAGAAGGTCACCACATCATCGCAGCCTTCTCTGCTATAGTGAGATGTACCGTATTTCCATTTAAATCGTAGCAGTTCTTTCTAAATTTGCATCTCTCTCCATAAATGGACACATGCACATTTTATGCAAATCTGTGTCCTCTTCTGTTCTCTCCTTTGGCGAAGCATAAATGCCCGCTCTACCTGTGGACCAGATGAGGTCCATGTGGCTGCCCCATCCAGTCTGCAGTTTCCTCTCCTCGTCCAGTGGCATCAATTTTGTATGTTATTGTTGTTTTTATGTATAATCTATTGTAACCGCCCAGAGAGCTTCGGCTGTGGGGCGGTATATAAATGAAATGAATGAATGAATGAATGAAAGCTTTTTCAAAAGCCTAATTGCTGCATGGGGGTATTTGGGGGGGGTGGGGTGGTAGGTTGGGAGGGAAAGGTTAACCTCCTGTTGCTGACATGCTGTGACCCCCTAAAATCCCCCCCCATGGTAATAAGTCTAGTGATGGTCAAGGACAGCCTATCTAGTTCACTGGGCTTCTCTTCACCAGTCTTCTGAAAGCTTGGACAAGTGTCATAATTCAGCCTAAAAACACAAGAGCATCAGAAGAGCCCTGCTGGATCAGACCAAGGGTCCATCTAGTCCAGCATTCTGTTCACACAGTGGCCAGTCAGCTGCTCGCAGGAAGCCCACAAGCAGGACATGAGTGCAACAGCACCCTCCCACCCATGTTCCCCAGCAACTGGTGTACATAGACATACTGCCCCTGATACTGGAGGGAGCATATCGCCAATCAGGAAGAGTAGCCATCGAGAGCCTTCTCCTCCAGGAATTTCTGGAAATTTGGAAGCCCTCCAAATTGGTGGCCGTCACAACATCTTGTGGAAGTGAGTTCCATTATTTAACTATGTGCTGAGTGAAGAAGCCCTTCCTGTGTCAGAGGCCTTTGAAACATGTGCTGTTCAAGCACTCAAGCAGCACTGCATGCAACAACACCCTGGGGCAGCTTGCTGCTGCAGTGCCCTGACAGAGGCCACCGCTGATGCTTGCCGTGCCCCCTGCTTTAAATTCAGCAGTCCGATCAGTGCCAGGCAGCCGCCATTTTAATTTCTCACAATACGCCCCACTCCAAGGCATTGTGGGAAATCAATGAGCACTTTGCCCTCTTGAGCCAAGAGCTGGGTATAAAGCTATCGGGGAGGGGGAGTTTAAGCCAAAGGCAAAAGGGCAGGTCCAAAATACTAAAAACACCAGAATGTTTTAGCTTAAAGCCACTGCCTTAGGAGAGGCATGCCAGCATTTTAGAATACAGTCATGCCTTGGATTGAGAGCATAATTCTCATAAAAATGGAGAGGAGGAGGAGGATTATGTAAGCCGCCTTGGGTTCCTTGCAGGAAAAAAAGGCGGGGTATAAATATAATAAATAAATAAAATAAATAAATAAATAAATAAATAAATTCGTTCCGGAAACGTGCTTGTAATCCAAAACACTCTTATATCAAAACGAAATCCCCCCCCAAAAAAAATTTGTACAGAGATTTTTAATTTAAGCCGTACTACAGTACCTTGTCTTGCAAGACGTCGCTTGTCTATCAAGTGAAAAAACAAATTACATAAATATTTAAAAATGTGCTTGTCTTGCAAAACGCTCTCAAACCAAGTTACTTGCAATCCAAGGTATGACTGTACTTGGGCAGTACAGAAGCAGGGAAAAGAGGAAATGATTTGCAGGCAGAGGAAATGGCCTACAGCTAGGGGAAGGGCCTGGCTGTGGAACCCCAGAGGGCTGGACCAGGACACTGTGTTGGCTGGATTTGGCCCACGATCCTGAGGTTCAAGACCCCTGCACAATAAATACAGGACAAAGCCAAGGATGCACATAGTAATGCAGGGCAGGGCTCACTTCATAGATTTCATAGATCATCGAGTTGGAAGGGGCCTACGAGGCCATCGAGTCCAACCCCCTGCTCCGTGCAGGGGTCTCCCATCCAAGGAATCACCAGGCCTGAACCTGCTTAGCTTTCCACGCTCCTCAGACAAGCTGAGCCAGGCAGGAGATTTTTCTAGCGATGCCTGGAGATGCCAGGGATTGAACCTGGGACCTTCAGTATGCAAAGCAGGCACTCTACCTCTGAGCCACGGCCCACAGGTTGCCTGTGGTGTGTGCGCTCATGCCACCATCACGGTAGGCCAGACAGAGTGTCGTATGAGATATACTATAGTACAGTGGCTGAAATGACTGAGCTGTGATTCATAGATCATAGAGTTGGAAGGAGCCTACAAGGCTATCGAGTCCAACCCCCTGCTCCATGCAGGAAACTAGAGGAGGGGTCTCCCATCCAAGTAACAACCAGGCCTGACCCTGCTTAGCTTTCCACGCTCAGACAAGCTGAGCCACCGTGAGCCAGAGGCCTGTATTATGGAATTCCTTGCCACAAGAGGTTGGTTTATTATTTAGTTTATATTCCTGCCCTGCCCTGAAGACTCAAGATGACTAACCAAAGTTTTGAATGGTGCACCGTTGTCCCTTAAAAGGTTCAGGAGGGAAATAAACCACATTAATGTACCTGGGGGTTGAGAGAGGGAGGGAGGGAGAAAAAGAGAACCAGAAAGGGGATCATCATCATCATCATCATCATCATCATCATCATCATCATCAGGCGATCACTCGTGACCGAGTAAGATTGTCTTCCGGGATAAAAGGAGGAAATTCTAAAGAAGATTGTGTAGACTCTAGCGATGGGCCGTAAGTGACTGTGGAGGCCAATTCTAGATCCACACATGCTTCCACAGTGAGGAACAGGTTACCAGATAGAAGATGGTCCTGTAAAGGATTCATTTGACGTGCTTTTCGCTTAGCAGTTTCTCCCTTTCACCATTGCACTCGGGCTTCTTCAAAGTCCATGGAACCTTTGTGAAAGGCCAACCTCCATTTAGATCGTTCATGGGCCAGAGCTTCCCAGTTTTCGATGTTTATATGCATTTTTTTAGATTAGCCTTATGAACATCTTTAAACCTCTTATATTGACCACCGATATTCCGCTTTCCATCCTTGAGTTGGGAGTAAAGAAACTGCTTTGGGAGACGGCAGTCAGGCATTCGAACAACATGACCGGTCCACTGAAGTTGGCGTTGAAGGATCATTTTTTCAATGCTAGTAGTCTTTGCTTCTTCCAGTACACTGACATTTGTTCGCCTATCTTCCCAAGTAATTTGCAGGATTTTCCGGAGGCAACGTTGATGAAACCTTTCAAGGAGGTGGAAGTGACGTTTATAGATAGTCCATGTTTCGCAGGCATACAATAAAGTTGGTAATACAATGGCTTCATAAACCAGTGTTTTGGTCTTCTTACAAATATCCCGATCCTCGAACACTCTATGTTTCATTCGAGAAAATGCGGCACTTGCGGAGCTCAGACGATGCTGGATTTCACTGTCGATGTTAGCTGTAACAGAAAGATAGCTGCCAAGATAGAGAAAATGATCGACATTTTCCAGTATTGTCCCGCCAAGCTGGATAGATGGCATCACCAAAGGATTGGCTTGCACTTGCTGATGAAGCACTTTGGTTTTTTTGATGTTAAGTGAGAGACCAAGTAATTATCTTCCGCCTGTTCTGCCGTTGAGGACTTTTATGTTTTGGATCGTTCTTTGTCTGGTTCCTCTCCCCGGACCTTACCGCCATGGGTGACCCTACTGGGAGTACATAGCTCCCGACGGCATTGCTCACAGGATTCATCGGAACACGCAAGCCCACTCACCACTTCAAGGTGACGATCCGGCGAGGGGAGAAAGGGGATAACGTGACGAGGAAAAAGGAAAAAAAGAAACAACAGAATGTTAAGATATTGATTTTTTTTTTTTTTAAGCATTCTCATACAGGAAGAAGACATTTGTTCCTCTGAATATTGGTGACAGCTGGGAGAAGAGAAAACCAAGGGGCATCTCTCAGCTGGTTTAGGCACAGGTGTAGAGATGCTCTTTTTTGCTTGCCTTCCTCTCTCTCTCTCTCCAGACTCCCTTACAGGTTGTTTGATATGACACGGTCATTAGAGTGCTGGAGGGAGCCATCTGTCCGATCTAGGGGGAAAAAGCCTGTAGAAAGATTTGTGTCTTCACCTGCCTCTTATATAGAAGATTTTGAAATAGATTAATAGCGATATTGCTCCATTGACTTGAGTAGAGGTGGAGATAAAAGTCCCCTGCCAAAAAAAGGCCGGGGGGGGGGGATGAAAGTCAGAATCCGGGTGGGTGGCAAGAAATGTCAGAATCCAGAAAGGGGGGGCAAGAAAAGACAGGATTCAGAGGAGAGGCACTCCCAACATTTTATTCCCCCCCCCCCAGCAATTTGAGGTGGTGCCTTGGACACTTTTTCAAACTGTCAAATGTGTCCATGGGCCCAAAAAGGTTGCTTACCCCCAGCATAAGGTCTAGAAACTTAATGGGTTGGATTTAAAAGAAAGAAAGAAAGAAAGAAAGGTGAGATTTTCAAGATGCTGAATCCTGAAACCAAGGTCAAAGTTTTTCTCCCTGTGCGTGGAATCACAGTATACCAACAACCCTGCTCTTGTGTATTCGAAATGCAGGTGACCAACCACAAAGTTTGGGTAGCCCTTCACTCTCGCTATCCATTCCCAGGCATGAGGTTTATATCAGAAGCTTCTGGGGAAAAGACTAGCCCTACAGAGCTGCTAGGTATTTCCGGGCCCTGTTGCCCAATTTGCCAGTGGGGATGCTGAGTCGACAGGCAGAGAAGAGGAATTATGCGAGATGTCGCAGGGCGACTCCGGCAAGAGCTTGAACAGCCAGGAATATATATTTTGGGTCAATAAATAATGAACTGTGAACAGACAGAAGCAGACAAAACGGCCATTGTCTGTGGCAGAGGGGCTGGGGAAGAGAACTGAGGAGGATGATGAGAGAGGAGAGAGAGCTTGAAATATTCAGAACTCGGCAGCGCTCTTAAAGTACTTTGTGCTCAGCCGGATGGTCGAAGTCCAGCTGGCAAGAAGAGCGGCTGTGCATTCATTCTCCGGCTCCCTGGAAGGCAGAAGCTCAGGAAAGGTGAGCTGAGCACATCACTCCACGTCTCGGGCTCTTGCATTCCTTATCAGCTGTTGAAGGGTGCAGACGGGGCTTTGGAACAAAGAGCGATAACAGCATCTGAGGATCCCTCGCTCGCTCGGGGAGGAGGATACTGCTGAAGTGTTTAGTGGCATCTTTCTATCCTTGTGGCAGCGGCTGGTTTTGGAAGCTTTCCCGCTAGCTCTGGAAGGGAGAGGCAAGCATCCCAAGGACAGCCCTGTGTTTTTTTTTTTCCAGGACCCGCCCCTGGTAAATCACTCTGTCGTCATTTTGCATTTTGGGTGGGATGCTTTTTAAACACTGACGATGGTTGAGCGCTAGACTTGCGTACCTCCTCGACTGCAGCGTGCGCACCCATGTGCATTTTTCCTACACGTTGGGCACAAAATGTCTGTGCACTGCTTCTCTAGTTCCATCCCCACCGTCATGACCCCTGATTCTGACACAGGCCTGTGGCTCACGCTGGCTCAGGTTGTCTGAGCGTGGAAAGCTAAGCAGGGTCAAGCCTGGTTATTACTTGGATGGGAGACCCCCTCCTCTAGTTTCCTGCATTGAGCAGGGGGTTGGACTCGATGGCCTTGTAGGCCCCTTCCAACTCTATCTATGATCTGTGAAATCTATGATCTATGATCTATGATAGTAAATGTTGCTGAATATATTTGAAATGGTAGAGACGTGCAACCCTGGAAAACTCATTCCATTTGAGCTTGATGGACTTTCGACACACTTCTGACCCGAAGGCCAAAGGCGGGCCAAGTTGGTGGTCCCCCTCCCCCGCTTTTGTGAAATTGCTCGAAATATTTGTATAAACTTGGAGCTGAGAACTGCGTCTCTCTAGTGCAATTTGCACAAATTGGGGCTGACTTTTTAGAGTCATGTTGTTGTTGTTGTTGTTGTTGTTGTAGCATTTAACATGAGAAGTATGGAAGCATCCTCCTCTACCTGCATATGCACACACTCCACCTTGGCCAGCTTGACATTTTCTGACAGTTAATCTCAGGTTTGTGCAAAATTCTGGCCTCCGACCCACAATTTGCGGAGCGGAGGCCCGAATCTTGCGCAAATTTCCCCGGCTTTTCTTTTCTTTTCTTTTTTTTTTTTTAAAAATGCAAATCATGGGCCACTTTAAAAACAGAAGTCCGCATGCTGGCTCGACTTGTTGCGACAGATCAAGTCGTCACCAGTGCAGGGTTGATGGAATGGAATCTGTGGGGCTGAGATGAGAAGATCCGTCGGATTTTTTCACCCTCCTGTTGGATTCCTCAAAACATCCCTAATTGTAAGAACTACTCCGAATATTTTTTCAATTTTATTTGTATGTGCACTAGCCAACCAGGCTGTGGCACGCCCCGCTGGGGCCAGCAGTACAGGTGAATTAAAAGGGAAAAAAGGGTTAAAACATTGGATACCCAAAGTTTAAAAAGCATACATATGCACATACAGACAGGCTAAAACAGTGACGTCATTACAAATATGATTAAAAATTTCACATTTATGGCTGTCAGAGTCCCCTTCACGCATGAATTGCATGAAGGGAGCATCACAACAACAACAACTTTATTGTATCATAGCAATTTGCCATTATAACTCCGAATATAGCAAAAGGTGGGGGGAGACAGAGGGATTGCCTATTGGGGTGGGGGTGGGCAGAGTCAATATATTTCTTATGTGCTCTACACCCCTCCTCCCGTGGAATACCTGCCAATGCAAGTTGGGGCACTCAGTGCCAGGTATGTTGGGGCATGTTTTGCCCCAACCACAACAGTAGTCTCAGATACTCCCCCCCCCTTTTATTTGTTTTTCCCCCCCATAGAGAATGGGAATAGCAGCCATTCATGTATATGGGAGAAGGTAATGGGGACCACTGTTGGGGTGGAGAACTAAACCTGCTCCATGATTCTGATTATACCCCGCCTGCCCGCCCCCCAGCCATTGTTAAGACTTCTCCTGCCTCCATCTGCAGATTTCCATCCTCGGTTATGTTTCTTGGCCATGCTAGAATGGGATGGAACACTGGCTTTCCATCACACACCTTCTAATAGCCAACTTAAGGTGGTGAGTGCCAATAGAAATGGAGTCAAAATGGGGTCACCGAGAAACAAGAGAGAGATATCAGCATGCTTGGGGGAACCCTCAAGTTTACACAGAAACACATTAAAACAGCAACAACAACCCTAAAGGGTCAGGCCCCCCAAGGCTAAATGGCTTCCTCCATTTAACCACCTGCAAACGGGGTGATGAAATGTGTGTGTGGGATTTTTGTTGGACTCGTGTTAGTTCACACACACACTGCTTCCGAAACCAGTTCAGCACAGCCCGTTGCACTGTAAGTGAACACAGCATAAACACAGAGAAGAAGCTTTCCCAGTTTGGGTGCAGTGGGGGGGAACAGGAATTGTTCATGTACAGAAAAACATCTCAATTTTCATCTATCGAATGTCAGAGAAGTATGGGAAGGACTGAAGAAAAAAACAACAACCCCATGACTCAGTGTTGATCCCTCTGGGCAGAGAAAATTGAGGGCAGATCAAGTGATTAGAAGCACCTAATTGCTTAAGGACTCTTTGATACTTAACAAAACCATTGACGGTTGGCAAGATGCGAATCCCACATCTTGAGTGACAACCTTAGTCATGGGGATGGCCGGCTCCACCTGTGGCAGAGCTGGATTCGAGCCACCTGGGCTGCCCATGGTTCAACACATCAGGCCTCTTTGAGCATGTACAAAAGAAGCAGGTGTGATGATGTCACCAGCCTTTGCAGGATGCAGACCTTACAGGATGGTAGGCTCACAGCACTCAGCTAGGAGCAGCACGGACGGAGTGCACATAAGCAGGAACGTGCCCCTGAATAATAATAATAATAATAATAATAATAATAATAATAATAATAATTTCCATTTCTATACCGCCCAATAGCCAAAGCTCTCTGGGCGGTTTACAACAATTATAAAATTACATAATAAAATACAATTATACAATAAAAATACAATTTTACAATAAAATACAGAATTAAAAAATTACCCCAAAAAATCTCTCTGAAGAGAGATGGATGGATCTGTCAGTTTTGCTTTGTCCTGCATTTTGACTCCCCCCCCCGCCTCCACTTCTTTCTGTCCCATTTACAAAGAGATTTGTGAACCTTATTTATTTATTTATTACATTTATACCCTGCCTTTTTTCCTGCAAGGAAGCCAAGGCGGCTTACATAATCCTCCTCCTCCTCCTCATCTCCATTTTATCCTCACAACAACCCTGTGAGGTAGGTGAGGCTGAGAGTCAGTGACTGGCCCAAAGTCACCCAGTGAGTTTCATGGCTGAGTGGGGACTAGAACCCCGGATCTCCTGAGTCCCAGTCCGACACTCTCACCACTACGCCACACTGGCTCTCTTGACAAGAACCTTGACAACTTTTGATCAAAAAATGAAAGTCTGTACAAAATTCTCACCCACCTCCACCGGCCAAATCCAATAGGTACAGCTTTTCCCAGCATAGAGAGGAGCACGTTGTGCCTCCCTCCCTGCCACGGAGCTGTTAAAAAATGAGGAGCTTATCAGAAAAAAGAAAACTGGCAAACCGTAATTAAGCACTAACATGGTTAAAACACAGAGGAATTCAGAGCCAGACTTTTAAGAGATAAGCACTCAAAGCCCTGCAGGTTGAACCTCTTTCAGCCTGAGGACCAAATTCAGTTTTGGAGAAGCTCTCAGGGGCCACATTCCAGCTGTGGGCGGGTCCAGAAGCAAAAGGGGTGGAGCCAAGAAGACCACCATATTTTAGCTGAAAGCTCTTCCTGCCAGTAACTGAGCCTTTGGAGAGGCATTTCAACCTTTTAGAATGGGAATAGAACTACGCAAGAGCTGGGAAACCCCCAAACGATCAGTAGTCGAGGGAAAGGAGAATGTACTTTGCATGCAATTTTATAGAGATGCAGGAGAAATTCATTCCTCTTTGCAAATCATATGAACATGTCCCATTCGCAAGCCCAAACATGAGCAGGGACGCCATTCTCGGGCAATTCCTGCAATTAACCGGATGATGTTACGTTCGTGTTCGAAAGCGCGCACTTCTGCATATGCGCCCTTCGAAAATGTGCACATACACAAGTGCACAGTTCTGTACATTCGCAAATGCATATTCTCTCCCCCCTCCAAAAAAATCTGCATTTTCATGCTTTAGCTATGGTGTGTGTGTGTGTGTGTGTGTGTGAAATGAATATTTTTGACCGGGAAAAATGTGCATTTCTTTTTCTAAATTGGGAAGTCACATTTTTAAAAATGCACATTTTTCTGATCAGAAATGCACATTTCCCCCGATCAGTTTTAAAAAAAGAAGAAGAAGAAAAAAAGACCCTTTTGTGTTTGAGAACACAGATTACATCATCTAAGCTTCCAGGAGGAATTTGGAGAATCTCAGCGATGCAAAAGGTCCCAGATTCCCCAGCTTCTCCAAGCTGGGCTGGGAAAGGCCATTGCCAGTCAGTGTAGAAAATACTGAGCTAGACGGATGGGCCAAGCTAGACCGAGCTGGATCATGGAAGTTGTAGGCCAAAATGTCTGGAGGGCCACAGCTTGCCCATCCCTGAAATAGGCGACACCTTCAAATAGAGGACTGTCCTCTGACAGCTCTTTAAATAGAGGGCTTGTCCTATGTAAAACAGGATGCCTGACCACCCTAGCTGTGTAGCATATGATGCGTCGAGAGAGAAATTTGCTGCAGTGCTGCAGATGTAGGGATTTGCTGGAGGCCTGCAGGGTATCTCACTGTAGTCAGATTGAGGGTTGCCTACCAGGATTTAACACCCATAAAGTTAAATGGGCTGAATTATGCTGTCAAAAGTTCTAATGTACTTTTACTGGAGGTCTGGAGGAGGCTGGCTAATTAGTGGCTTCTTTTAGTACAGGAGGCAGGCAGCATGCTTTTGATTTCTGAGTAATTTTGTGGGAGCCTTCTTGGGGGCCTGACAAACGGTCCAGAGAAGCTGAGAGATCTCTGGTGTGTGCATGCTGAAAAATCACAGCGTGGTTGCTTGCCTCGGGCAATATCCAGCGATATCATTCTGCAAACTCAGATAGCGCTAGTGGAGCTCCGCTGAATCTTTCCATTGTGCAAGCCGTTGTGCAAGCCAGTTGCACAACGGCTTGCACAATGGGTTGCACAAGCATAATGCACAACCGCTCGCGCAACCGCTCTTGCCCAAGTGTAACTGCAGTTTGATTCTTCTCTTGCGCATAGATCAGAACCTAGTTTCCACTAGCACAACATCATTTGTGCTAATGGGATGACACAGTTGGATACTACCCCTTATCTCAAACTGTCTTTGGAAATGTGGCACACGCATGATTTTGGGGGGCTGATGTTTCCCAGCACCTGGCCGACCTGGCATCTTGAGAAATGTGTTTTTCATTCAGAAGAGCAACAAGAGTTTCTCTAGTCCTCTTTATTGTGGAGCTAGACTGGGAAACTAAAGCTGTACCAAAAATGCTGTCTCAGTTTCTCAGACCCATTCTCCGATCACAAAATTGAGGTGGAATTTTTGGCATATGTTCCTCCGGGGCCAGGAGAAATTCTTACAATTTTTGGCCCCTAGAAGGAGCTTACCGTAACAAGAGCGGTGGGTGGCGTGGGTGTGCATCCTGCCACCATGTTTATAGGGTGACCATATGTCCTACTTTACAGAGGACAGTCCTTTACCCGAAGGCATCCTCTCTTTGAAGGACTGCCCAATCCAAGTCCAGCGGAAAGATAAAGAACCCCAAGAAGGGAGAGCAGCAGAGGACGAGGCCTTGAACTTGCCCACCCACAGTAAGCATCCTGGACCTCATAAGAACATAAGGAGAGCCCTGCTGGATCAGACCAAGGGGTCCATCTAGTCCAGCATTCTGGTCACACAGAGGCCAACCAGCTGCCCATAGGATCCCACGAGCAGGACACGAGTACAACAGCACCCTCCCGCCCATGTTCCCCAGCAACTGGTGTACATAGACATACTGCCTCTGCTACTGGAGGAAGCACAGTAGGACTAGTCACCACCAATGACCTTCTCCTCCATGAATTTGTCCAATCCCCTTTTTAAAGCCATCCAAATTGGTGGCCATCACCACTTCCTGTGGAAGTGAGTTCCATAGTTTAACTATGTGCTGTGTGAAGAATTGCTCCCTTTTATTTGTCCCGAATCTCATCTTCTTGAACAGTGTGTATGAGATCTTCCACTATACCCAGTGACTCCCCCTGCCATGTCCCTGCAGACGCATCTGAAGCAGCCAGACACTGACTCTTAAAACCTGCCCGTGGAAGAGACCACCCACACATGTTTCTAATGGCAACTTGCCAAGTCAAGAATCAATAGCTGAGCCCTGAGCCTGTTCCCACACTGGGAGCACTGGGTATAGTGGAAGATCTCATACACACTGTTCAAGAAGATGAGATTCGGGACAAATAAAAGGGAGCAATTCTTCAGCAAATGAAGACACGTTGATGTCCTCTGTACGGCCAGCTGCTGAAAACTTCAAATGGGCAGGACATTAAAAGTGACTTGCTGAGACCCTGGAAGTGAGCCAGGGATGGCCCAACATGTTTTGCTGCCTGAAAGGAAGGACAAGATACACACACACACACACACACACACAGGTTGTGCAAATCAGCAAAACTCAAGGTCGCCAAACTTCTCCGAATTCCATCTCGAAGCATGTTTCGATTCAGCTCCATATCAGATTGCGAGCTTTGTTTTTTCCCTTTTATGCCTATTTTCATGCGTATTGTTATGCATCGCTTGTGCGCATCTTTGACATGTATGCATTCTTCTACCATTGATTAAAGCATATTTGTGCACATTTGTCAAAAAAAGTATGCATTTTTTCATGCACATTGTTTTTTCAAATGTATGCATGCTGTCAAATGCATCTTGTTTTTTTTTTTTTTTCTGGTCTGCAAATCACATTGAAAACTTGGAAATGTGTGGATTTTGACCACAGACTGAGTTTGAGTCCGTGTTCAGTCTGGATATAGGGGTGGGCGATCTGCCGAGACCCGGCCCGCCTCTGGCTTGGCAGATGCGTCTGCTGAGCCGGGCCGAAAGCGTAGGACTTCCAGGTTCTCAGTGGGCTGCTGTTTATGTAGAAACTGCTGTAAGATATGCCCAAAGTGGCCGCAGTTTGCGTAGCTTGCACAACCTGATAAAAATCCCAATCCAATCCCAGGAGAGCTTTGGAGGACTCACCCATCTCTAGCGCATACCACACTGAAAAAAAAAAATAATCAAATGTAGGTTTGGCTATATGAGTGAGGAAGAGATCAGATTGTCTTCTCTTTTACCAGTCTGCCCAGTCAATGGTATCATCAGATGAGCTGCTCCTGAACCCAGATTCCGCCTAAACATCAGGAAATTTTTCCTGACTGTTAGAGCAATAAGACAATGGAACCAACTACCTAGGGAGGTGGTGGGCTCTCCCAGTCTGGAGGCATTCAAGGTGCAGCCGGACAGCCATCTGTCGGGGATGCTTTGACCTGGATTCCTGCACTGAGCGGGGGGGTTGGACTTGATGGCCTTGTAGGCCCCTTCCAACTCTACTGTTCTATGATTCTATTTCTATGATTCTATGATGCTGGGAAGTCCAGCTTGTTCGAGCTTGACAGAGCTCCTGCTGGCTGCTTCTGGTCCGATGATGCATTACAAGGGGCACGTCATCATCATCAGGCGATCACTCATGGCCGAGTAAGATTGTCTTCCGGGATAAAAGGAGGAAATTCTAAAGAAGATTGTGTAGACTCTAGCGATGGGTCCGTAAGTGACTGTGGAGGCCAATTCTAGATCCACACAGCTTCCCACAGTGAGGACACAGGTTACCAGATAGAAGATGGTCCTGTAAAGGATTCGTTTGACGTGCTTTTTGCCTAGCATGTTTCTCCCTTTCACCTTGCACTCGGGCTTCTTCAAAGTCCATGGAACCTTTGTGAGAGGCCAACCTCCATTTAGATCATTCATGGGGCACGTACACGTATAATATTAGCACTATGCTGAAATTTTTTATCTATTTATTTTCGACCATACCTTGGGAAGGGGGGGGGGGAGTCCTCCACTTCAGCACTTCCACCTTTTTTTTTTAATGCAGTGTTCTCCAACCTTGGGTCCCCAGATGTTTTTGGCCTACAACTCCCAGCATGCCCCAGCCAGCTACGCTGGCTGGGACATGCTGGGAGTTGTAGGCCAAAAACATCTGGGGACCCAAGGTTGGAGAACGCTGCTTTAAAGGCTGCTTCCTGTTACACTGAAGTAACGGTTTACAGAGCAGTGAGAAGGATCGTTAAACATGCGCCGCCAACGTCGTCATGGCAAAGCAGTAAGAAGAGGCAGGGAAACTTGCGCAAACGTCAAGGCAGAGCGGTGAAACAAGAGGCGGAAATTGCGCTAATCTCGGAGGGGAGCAATAATAACATGGAGGCGGAAATTGCGCAAATCCCAAGGCGGAGCAGTAAAACGGAGGCGGACATCGCACTCACTTCAAGGCAGGGCCGTGAAACGGGGGGGGGGAAATGTACGCAAATTTCCTAGCCGCGTGCATTTGCTCCTGAGCGCAAAAGAAAGAAAGAAAGAATGAACGAACTTGCAAATGCGTCCTTTCTTCTCTATTTTTAGGAGCACGGGGTGGAGGGCACAGAGAAGGGATGGGGAAGGATGGCAACGGTGCTCACAAGGTCGCCAGGGGTGGCAGGGTTTTCCGTTGCTCTTGCGAGGCGGCGCTGCAGCTTTTCCCGACAACCCATGTTGAAGTCGTCACCCTGCCAGGTTCAGACAACAACACAAGCCACCATGGGTATGAACAACCCTAAGCAAGCCACGGTTTCTTCGGGTGGCTCGTTCATGATGAAAACCATGCCACCCTGCAGAAACCACGCCAGGTTCACACATCACAGCAACCCACCGTGGCTGATCAGCCATGTCGGGTTGTGCCCTATCGTGCGAACAAGGTCAGAGACTCCAACCCAGGCTTTCAGGAGCGAAGCATTCAAAACCCCTGCGCCTGAATGGAAGAATCTGCCAATTTCACTCCTTCCCACATTCAAAGTTCTTAGATCTACCGTTCTTCTTTCTCTCCCATTTTCAAAGAAATCTGTGAATTTTGGAAAGTTGGTATTAAAAAAAAAAAATATCCACTCAAACAGAACAAGATTCACATCTATACCCATAAGCCATCACCCACCCTAAAGGACTCAGGGTAGCATTGCTAGGAGAGCACCTCTACCCCTGGAAAGCACTTCCCACGGCCACCATCAGCTACCCACTTCACAGTACACACATGCTATGGTGGCTGCGTGTCCTCTTTTACGGATGACCGTCCTCTGTTTAAAGGTGTCTTCTAGCTGAAGTGCTGTCCTCCTGTCCAATTCTGGGTTGCCCATCCACCGTTAGCACCTGAGCAGCAGACTGGCCAGGAAGGCACACAGGTCACCGGGTCACACAGTATCCCCCTCTATGGTGAGAAGAAGGACTCTTATTTCCATCTAAATTGTAATAATCATTTCCAAATGTGCTTCTAGACATATCCATTTAGCATATGCAAAGCGGTACCCTCTTTCCTCCTATTTTTTTGGCGATGCATTTCCTCTTCTTTGGCGATTCTTACGTGACCACCCTAACCACACACACACACACACATATACATTGGTGAGTTGGCAATTGGAATGGCCAACTAGTACACTTAGGGTGTGATCCTATAGCATGTTCAGAAAGAAAACAAGGTCCTACAACTCCCAGCATGCCCCAGCCAGCATGGCTGGCTGGGGCATGCTGGGAGCTGAAGGACTTCTTTCTGTCTAAACATGCATAAGATGAAGGAAGGAACTGGACCTTTGTGATGGCACGCACACTGCCACACTTGGCTAAGGGATAGAATCATAGAATCATAGAATCATAGAAAAGTAGAGTTGGAAGGGGCCTACAAGGCCATCTAGTCCAACCCCCTGCTCAATGCAGGAATCCAGGTCAAAGCATCTCTGACAGATGTCTGTCCAGCTGCACCTTGAATGTCTCCAGTCTGGGAGAGCCCACCACCTCCCTAGGTAGTTGATTCCATTGTCTTATTGCTCTGACAGTCAGGAAATTTTTCCTGATGTTTAGGTGGAATCTAGGTTCCTGTAACTTGAGCCCATTATTCCGTGTCCTGCAAACTGGGATGAACGAGAAGAGATCTTTGCCCTCCTCTGTGTGACATCCCTTCAAATACTGGAAGAGTGCGATCATATCTCCCCTCAGTCTCCTCTTCTGAAGGCTAAACATGCCCAGTTCTTTCAGTCTCTCCTCATAGGGCCTTGTTTCCAGTCCCTTTATCATCCTTGTTGCCCTCCTCTGAACCCTCTCCAGTTTGTCTATGTCCTTCTTAAAGTGAGGTGCCCAGAACTGGACGCAGTACTCAAGATGAGGCCTAACCAGTGCTGAGTAAAGGGGAATTATCACTTCCCGCGATTTGGAAGCTATACTTCTATTAATACAGCCCAAAATTGCATTTGCCTTCTTTGCAGCCACATCGCATTGCTGGCTCATATTCAGTTTATAAAGTAAGATCGTTCTGCAAGATGACATTGATTTCCCAGGCAAGCATCCCAGCAATTTCAAAGGTGAGGAAGGAAGCACAGTGACAAATGTTCCATGAGTTGCTCGCTGAAGGGTAGCTTCCACCACTTATTAAAGGAGCATGTCTGAAGAGCCCCCCTTTTTTTTTCATTCAAGGGGACTTTCCACCCAAGCAGCAAGTTTGGTGTGGTCATATTTATTATTAATTAATTTATATCCGTTTCTGCCTTGATCTTGTTTTTTCTTGTTGCTCTTTTCTCTTGCTCACTGCGGTCCTTCACCACCCCCACCACCCAAATGATCTGGCCTTTGAAAACTTGAATTTTGGAAACAGAATTCACTGTGTGTGGTATTTGTAAGCGCACTATTTCCCCCCGCGATATTTTGGATATACGATTTTGATTATTATATTTTTAAGAGTACGCACAGCCCTTACGGTAGAGCTAAATCTTCAAGCAGAAGTCGTAGCGATGAAAAACAAGAGAGGAAATACTGCAGGCAGATCCACTCTTGTGGGCAAAGAGGACTCCCTCGCCGAGTAATGATAAAAACCCCTGTGCTGGATTGTCTTCCTGGCAAGATGGCTTACCTGTGTGTGAGATGAAATGGGAATTGAAAAGGGCACCTCGGCATCTGCTTCATGCAGCACCACCTGAAGCAAAATGCACTGGGGAGAAAGACGATGCCCGTCCAGCCGCTTCCGCTGAAGAGACAGCCGGCTTTGCAGAAGCTCAGGGTCAGGCAAGCTACCAAGTGGGGGTGTGTGAGTCTCTCTTATGGCTTTTTAAATGCACCGTACATGGAGCAAAAAGGGTAAGGGGAGAAGGTGTGGGGAAATGTCCCAAACTTAAAGATTCTCTTTTACAGCATTTCTAGTCATTTATTTTGGGGCATACACCTCTGAGAATGGCTCCTGTAAGTAACCTCGTGAGTCATCATTATAATAACCTGTACTTGAGTTGAAACTGCTTGCTGTATTTGGGGAATATTCCCTGCACCATCAAAAATCAGCCCCCCCTTCACAATTTTCTTGGCAATGTCTGTATCAGAGATAGATAATTCTATCAATTCGTGGAGAAGGCTATCGATGGCTACTAGTCCTGATGGCTATATGCTAGCTCCAGTATCAGAGGCAGTATGCCTATGTCCACCAGTGGCTGGGGAACATGGGCGGGAGGGTGCTGTTGCACTCCTGTCCTGCTTGCTGCAAGCAGCTGGTCGGCCACTGTGTGAACAAATAAATGTTTCAAATAAATAAATAAATAAACAGGACGCGGGACTAGTAGATGGAGCCTCGGTCTGATCCAGCAGGGCTCTTCTTACATTCTGATGTTCAACTATTTGTTTACATGGCGGCCCTCTGCTTTCTCTCCATTGGATATGTTGCTGTCAGTGACTTTGGGCGCAATCCTATGCAAGTTTAGACGGGAAAGAAGGCCTACAACTCCCAGCATGCTTTTTCTATGGGGAAAAAAAAAGTACACCGCCAGGAATCTGCTGGAAGTCTGCCGAGCAGCTCGGGTGCTGCTCACTTTTGGCTCGGCTCGG
The DNA here is from genome assembly GCA_021292165.1 of Shinisaurus crocodilurus. Lineage (NCBI taxonomy): Eukaryota > Metazoa > Chordata > Lepidosauria > Squamata > Shinisauridae > Shinisaurus > Shinisaurus crocodilurus. The sequence continues at coordinate 230,562 of JAHFWL010000691.1, read as the reverse complement.
CAGGTGCGGCAGCAGCGCTTGGCGAGCACCCAGCGAGTCGGGTGGTGCTGGGAGGATTGCCCACCACTAGGTCTGAATGCTGGTGGGTGCTGCAGCTAGGGCTAGCCCAGTGTTCTCCAACCTTGGGTCCCCCGATGTTTTGGGCCTACAACTCCCAGCATGCCCCAGCCAGCTACGCTGGCTGGGGCATGCTGGGAGTTGTAGGCCCAAAACATCGGGGGACCCAAGGTTGGAGAACACTGGGCTAGAGTGTAGCCCCCCACCCCGCAGCTGCCTGGATCCCCTAAGAAACACCCAATGAGAAGCAGGTGATGTGAACAGGCTCACCGCAGCACCCTTTCTTCTGTCTTTTCAATATATATATATATAGTTGAGGACAGCTGACCAGGTACGTACAGACGCTCATTTTTATTATTTTTACTTACACACACACACACACACACACACTGTTACCCTTTTTTGGCTCAGCTTGTCTGAGCGTGGAAAGCGAAGCAGGGTCAGGCCTGGCGATTACTTGGATGGGAGACCCCCTCCTCTAGTTTCCTGCGTTGAGCAGGGGGGATGGACTCGATGGCCTTGTGTATAATAATAATAATAATTTATTTATTACCCGCCTCTCCATCTAGATCGAGGCGGGGAACAACAGAAAATATAAAATACCTAAACTAAAACAACACAATATATACTATATATACTATTAAACATCTTAAAACATCCTAAAAACATCTTAAAACATCTTTAAAACATCTTTAAAACATCTTAAAAACATCTTTAAAACATCCTAAAATTCCGCCGGATAGGCCTGCCGGAAGAGTTCAGTCTTTATGGCTTTTTTAAAGTCCAAAAGACTGACAAGTTGACGTATCTCCTCCGGCAGGCCATTCCATAATCTGGGGCATAGGACTGGGGCTGCATTTCTCAGGTGGGACTGAATGTTCTTATCCCCCATTCAGTGGAGCCTGGTGACCCCTGTATCGGTGGGGCTCCTATTCCGTTGCAGGTTTTATTTGGGGATTTATAGGAGCTCTCCACGGAGCTCTCTATGGTGGTGAACCTATTTTGGGGATGGAGTTCAGCACCATGGATCGCTCCTATGAAGCTCAAAATGAAACCTGCAATAGAATAGGAGCCCCACCGAAATAGGGGTCACCAGCCTCCCCTGCCCCCCATTCTGTGCACACTAGGGAGGCCAGGTGTCCTACTCAGTGGTACAGCTAGGCCTGGACCTTGGGGCCAAAGTCCAGGGCCCTGGAGCTCAGGCCCTCTTCCTAAAATGACCTGGGACAGGATTTACCTCATGGTGACTTCTTCTGAGCTTTAATTGAAGTATGGGAAGCCAAGGAGCCTACAGGCTGCCAGAGAGATAATAATAATAATAATAATAATAATAACAACAACAATAATAATAATAATAATAATAATAATAAATTTTATTTCTTACCCGCCTCTCCGTCTAGATCGAGGCGGGGAACAACAAAAATATAAAATACACAATACATACTATTAAAACATCTTAAAACATATTAAAAACATCATAAACAACATCATTAAAACATCATTAAAACATCATTAAAACATCGTAAAAACATCTTAAAGGCAACCTAAAAGTCCGCCGGATAGGCCTGCCGGAAGAGATCAGTCTTTATGGCTTTTTTAAATTCCAAAAGACTGGTGAGCTGACGAATCTCCTCCGGCAGGCCATTCCATAATCTGGGAGCAGCAGAAGAAAAGGTCCTCTGGGTAATACTTGTCAGCCTAGTTTTGGCTGACTGAAGTAAATTCAGTGAAGTAGATGATGGACAATGAGAGACAGGACACTGCTAGAGTTGGAGCCTCACCGGGGCAGAATGAGGCCGAAATTGGCCCCGCTCACGCCCCGGCGAGGACTTACCTTTTCTTCGGGGCGGCTCGCCCACTCTGCGGCGAGCCGCCTGCGCTGCCCGTCCCCGTCCCGTCACTTCCGGGACCGGAAATGACGCAACGGAACCCTGCGCAGGCGCGCTGGACCCCTATGGTGCGTTCTGCGCCTGCGCAGGGTCCGGGCCCGAAAGTGTCGAGCGAGGTAAGAAGATCGAAAAAAACGAGACGGGCCGGGGCGCGCCCAGGAAATTCAGGTCGGGGGCGCGCCCCGGCTTAGATACACCGCTAACTGGCACAGACTCCTCAGCCACCTCATACGTAAGGAAAGCGCAAGAACACTCAACCCATGAGAATGTCTCTGAACTTTTCTTCACCTCTGAATTTCTTTTTGAAAGCAGTTCCTTTTCTATCAAATTGAATGAGGATGGCTGGGGAAAAAATGTGGAAGAAATTTTAGGCACAGCCTGAGTTACGACGCATGAAGGGGTTCCACACGATTAGTGGGCGGACGTTGTGTCTGCTCACCTGGCTCTACAACCAGAGGAAATGGTGAGCTCCACCTCTGAGAAACTGTTTGAGAATTTCCCCTTCCCCTCGAGAAATTCGGCGGAATTGTCCCCCCAATTTCTCTGCCCACAAATAGGGTGGAGAATTGTGAGAGGCCATTTGTGCACAGCTCTAGTAATAATGTGTGTAGGGTGTGTGTGAGTGTCAGCGTCTGTCCCTCAGCGCCATCTGGCGGTAGCTTTGTGTATAACCGGCCGCAGGGCTTCGCAGGGTGTGAGCCCTGGCTGGTAAACCCTTGCAGAGTTCAGGCCCAGACCAGCAGACACTCCCAGGTGGGCAAATGTGGACCAGCTGGGAGCTGCCAGGAAAGGGCTATATAGGAGCTGCATTTCACCTTCAGCCTTTTCCACAACAACATGGTTCCTTGTGCTAGCTGTAGCCTGTTCCTGACTGCCTGCTACATCAAACCTTGCCTCGCTGTGCTCGACCTCCTGCTTGTGCCTGACCAACGCTCCTGACTCTGATCCTGCTCAGCCTGGTATGTTTTGGTTCCTGTTCCTGCCGCTTCCTGAACCCTGCCTATTCTTGAACCCTACTGCTCACCTTGACCCATGCTTGGACTCTGCTTGACCTTGTGCCTGTTGCCTGGACTTGCCCTCTGGCTCCTGTTTGGACTCTGTTACCCTGACTGAACCCGTGTAGAACCTTGGGCCTGTTGTCTGTATCTGCCTCCATCTTTCCTGGCCCTGGTCTTCTGGCCCTGAACCCTTGCTGCCCAAAACCTGGACCCTGACAGGGGGTTTCTGAGAAAGTGGCCAAACTCCTGGCACTTCAGGTCAAACCCTGAGATCTGGAAACCCAAACACAAAACTTTTTGTAACTTCTGATTTTGTATTTTGTTCTGAAATGTAGAACTGAGGGGTGCGTATAGAGTCTTCCTTTGGTGGAATTTGAGTGGTGGGAGACACATTTTTCCATCTTGAAATCAGGGGTGGGTTGGTGTAAAACATAACTTTCAAATTTAAGTGCATTTTCCTTTTCGCTCTGTTGAAGGCTCCAGTCTATACCTCTGCACTTACTTGCAATTTTTCCTAAGATGGATGGTTCCTGGGAGACCACAACTCTACATTCTGCATAATTGTGCAGATTTTCTTCTGTTACAGGCTAATTCAATTGTAATGACAATTTTGACTTTTATCTCCAACTTTCCCCCAGAAAAGTTATTTGCTCAGCTCTTTTCATGGATCATTGTGTGGAATGCTATTTTATTTCTGCCGCAATTAGGTGCCAAGGCGGTGGTGACAATGGTTCTCCTCTCTCTTTTAATTGTGCGTTTGTTTTTGTTTGTGTCACTGCAAGCAGATGAAGTCGTCGGATACTGACCAGGAATTATTCACGGAAAGCTACTGCAAAGTGTGCAGCGCTCAGCTAATATCGGAATCTCAGCGCGTGGCGCATTACGAGGTAAGAAACGCGGCACTTCGTGTCGCAGAGGATCCGGAAGGTCCTGCGGGGGTCTCTGTATTGTGCTACGGAGAGGTGTTTGTAAGGGGCGCTGTGAACATCTGTAACTTTCCACTAGGCATGTCATCCGAGCAGGGAGCTTGCGTGCTTGGGGGGGGGTTGCTCCGGAGCACCCCCTGCCCGCTCTTGCCACGCTTGCACCCCTCGCAGCGCCAGGGAACCGGAAGTGACGCGACGGGTTCCCTGTCGCGTCACTTCCGGTTCCCTGGTGCTGCGTTTTTAGCGTAAAAACCAGGGCAACCCAGCTTGAAACAGCCAGTGAATAGCAAATCGCGGCTGTTTCAAGCTGGGTTGCCCTGGTTTTTCTGCTAAAAACGCAGCGCCGCCAGGGAACCGGAAAAAGATGCGCCGGGGACCCGAAGCTCCTTTCCCCGGCACGTCTTGGATCAAGCGGTGGCCAGGTAAGTCATGAGAGTATCACCCCCCCCCCCGAGCGGGCCGATTTTGGCCTGTTTTCAGCCCCCCCTGAGACTTGTGGATACGTTCCTGCTTTTTCTACCTCCGATGCAAAATTGGCATGTTTGCTGTTGCGGATAAGTGTCCCAAGCAGGCAGTAGGTTTGAGAATATTTTTGTTGGGTCCCCCAAAAGCAAGCAGTGGCTGTATGTGCAGGATGATGAGCGATTTAGGGTACGATCCTATGAATGTTTAGAGAGAGAGAAAAGTCCTACAACTCCCAGCATTCCCCAGCCAGCTATGCTGGGGAGCTGCTGCCAGTCAATGTTGACAATACCCGGCTAGATGGGCCAAGGGTTTGATTTAGTAGAAGGCAGCTTCCTCCGTTGCTGTGACAGTTCATTATACACACATCATAATAGCCATGTAACGTGTCACCACCTTGAGTGCTGTTCTTTGACAAAGGTGGGATACAAATGAAATAAATAAAATAAAATAAACAAAGACTTAAGAAGATACCTGCTGGATGAGAGCAAAGTTCATCTGGTCCAGTATTTTGTTTATATAGTGGCCATTGCAAGATAGGGTTGTGTGAGGATTTCAGTTGGGGTGGGGGGGTGGAAGTCTGGCGAACTCGTGGGGCTCGACCCCCTGAACTCTGTCCCAGCTACCTGCTTCCCTGGCTTGACTTGCATTCTCCCGAGCCGAGCCAGGGAAGTGGCTTCTGGGTTCCCGCTGGGCCAGTGTGGCGAAGTGGTGAGAGTGTTGGACTGGGACTCTGGAGATCCGGGTTCTAGTCCCCACTCGGCCATGGAACTCACTTGGGTGACTTTGGGCCAGTCACTGACTCTCAGCCTAACCTACCGCACAGGGTTGTTGTGAGGATAAGATGGAGAGGAGGAGAAAGAGGAGGATTATGTAAGCTGCCTTGGGTTCCTTTGAGGAAAAAAGGTGGGGTATAAATATAATAAATAAATAATTTTTTACATAGAAAATGCCCTAAGATATGCCAAAAATGGCTGCAATTTACGTCCGTTATGCAAATTGTGGCCGCTTTTAATGTACCTTACTGCCATTTTCTACATAAAAAGTGGCCAGCCGGGAACCCGGAAGCTCACTGAGTGGCTTGCTGCACGTCTGCTTTGGCCCGGCCTGGCGGATGCAGCAGCAGTGTCTGCCAAGCCGGAGGCGGGTTGGGTCCCTGGCGGGCAGCCCACTGCTGCAATTATATGTCTGCCTTTACCACTAAAGTTTCCCGCGCCTATGGGAAGGTGGAAATTGGGATGCTTAAGGAATTTGATCTTTGAGGATTCCCATCCGGACTGACCCAATCTGCATCTCCCAGGCGAACGGCCCGATCGACACATAGTTGTCTACTGACTTTCATACATCCCAAATGTTTTAATGCAGTTCTTGGCTCAAAAAAAAAAAAAAAAAGCTTATCGAAAGCACGTTTAAAATGCATATTTTGAGAGAAAGTACATTCCGGGCTAGTCAGAGTCTAGGTGCCCATAGGAGAAGTTGGAGTCCCAGCTCCGACCTTGGAAATGTGCTCCGAGGTTGGATCTGGGACTCCAAATTCAGAGAGCCTTCCCTCCACTCTTGTAGCCTGCACGGAAAGAACCACGCTGGCTGCAGCTCCGAGGTCAGAAGACCAACCTCGAAGCTGAAGCGCCGTGGGTGTTCCGGGGGGGGGGAGAGGAGGAGACGGGTTCCGCCAGCATACCTAGTATCCTGGCAGTGCCTCAGCCTCTCTTCATTGTGCCCCAGGGCAAAAGACTGAGACGGCCGGAATTGGCTTTCTAAGTCTTTTGCAGGGCAGAAGGAGTGCTCCTCCTTCCACCTGCTAGAGCAGGGCTCTCCAACCTTGGGTCCCCAGATGGCAACAAGGATGATAAAGGGACTGGAAGCAAAGCCCCATGAGGAGAGACTGAAAGGAATGGGCATGTTTAGCCTTCAGAAGAGGAGACTGAGGGGAGATATGATCGCACTCTTCCAGTATTTGAAGGGATGTCACACAGAGGAGGGCCAGGATCTCTTCTCGATCGTCACAGTTTGCGGGACACGGAATAATGGGCTCAAGTTACGGGAACCCAGATTCCACCTGAACATCAGGAGAAATTTCCTGACTGTCAGAGCAATAAGACAATGGAACCAACTACCTAGGGAGGCGGTGGGCTCTCCCAGTCTGGAGGCATTCAAGGTGCAACTGGACAATCATCTGTCAGGGATGCTTTGACCTGGATTCCTGCACTGAGCAGGGGGTTGGACTCGATGGCCTTGTAGGCCCCTTCCAACTCTACTTTTCTATGATTCTATGTTGCTGGCCTACAGCTCCTGGAATCCCTTGCCATTAGCCATGTTGGCTGGGGCATGCTGGGAGCTGTAGGCCAGCAACATCTGGGGACCCAAGTTTGGAGAGCCCTGCTCTATGGGATGCCCGTACTCCTCCAAGTTCAGAGGGTTAAACAGGCAGCCTGATTGGATTGTGCTACTCGAACATTATCTCCATGCAGAGCTTAGCGGCAGAGCATCTGCTTTGCATGTGGAAGGTCCCAAGTTCAGTTCTGGCATCTCCAGGTAGAGCTGGGAAAACCCCTGCCTGAATCCCTGGAGAGCCGCTGCCGGTCAATGTCGACAATACTGGACTAGATGGACCCAAGGGTCTGACTCGGTAAAAGGCAGGTTCCCACGCTCCTACCACATTCACTTGCTGTGGGGAGGCAGAGGGTTGAAACAGCTTTTTTGCTGACTGAGTGTTTCTGAGAATGGGGTTGGGGGGAAAAATTGGCTGGCAGGGAGGTTATCTGGATGAGTGTGGGGTGGGAGTAGGGTTGTGCTTTGGGGACCACCAGTGCCAACCTTTGTGCTTGCTTCTGCTCCTTGCAATGCCTGCCCCAGCAAATTTCTGGACACAAGCAGATTACTACTACACCCTCAGCCTACACCTCCAATGTTTTCTCCTCCGAAGCAGTGTTCTCCAACCTTGGGCCCCCAGATATTTCTGGTCTACAACTCCCAGCATGCCCCAGCCAGCTATGCTGGCTGGGGCATGCTGGGAGTTGTAGGCCAGAAACATCTGGGGACCCAAGGTTGGAGAACACTGCTCCAAAGGACGTTTACTGCCATTCGCTCTGCGAAGGCTAACCCTGCATTTCCCACCCCTCAGGAAAGGGAGAGTAGAAAATACAATTGGGCGGGGTGTGTGTCCGTCCCATTTTTGTAATCATAGCATGGACAATAAAACATCATTGCTATTCACCCAATCTGTTAAAACAAAGAAATGCATAGAGAGAAATTGACCTAGCAGCTTGACTTTCTAATAGCTGATTAATGCAAATGAAGCCAGCGACAAATAGGCAGAAAAAAGCCATAATTTCTTCTCGCAATAATTTCATGGCTGGATATGCTGCTCTCTCCGACTGCATAGCAAATTTCCGTCTAAAATTGCTGCAACATTGCCTGCTACTCCTGCCTTGGTTGTTTCCACTGCAGACCGAGAAGGCAGCCGATCATTTTAAAATCATTTGCCACCTCCTCGCCTGAAACAAAATTGCACTCAGGTTGGGAGTTCAGTTCAGAATGCTGTCACCGCCCCCTTGGGCTTCCTATTCAAATGTGTGATGCCCTCCGTCACCTGAACAATTTTTAAGGAAACACTGATTACAAATGGTCTCCCTCCCAATTTCATTGCCCTGTTTGAAAGCTACTGATTTTAGAAGGGAGTGGGAAAAGGGGTGATATTATGGCCCACTTAGTGGCAGTAGCAACTGCAGGGCACACTCCTGCTGGCGCCATTCTCGACCTTTTTTTCCTTTGTCCCCAAGATGCTGGAGTTAGGGCAGGGAAGCATTCCCCTCACTCCAAATTGGCTTCATGATGATGATGATGATGCATAGCCAATACAATTTGTCAGATTGGAAGCCAAATCAGAGTGAGGGTGATGCTTCCTGGTGGCCACACTCTGGCGTCTTGTGAGTGAAGGGGGGAAAATGGCACCCAGCAATTGTGGGAAGCTAGTCACCACTAGAAATATATATATATATATATATATATATATATATATATTGAGAGAGTTTGGTAAAGCCGTTCCGTCTGTGTTTCATGGATTGCCAGGTGTCTTTCGTTCTGTCTTATAGATTCATAGATATAGAGTTGGAAGGAGCCTACAAGGCTATCGAGTCCAACCCCCTGCTTGATGCAGGAAACTAGAGGAGGGGTCTCCCATCCAAGTAATAACCAGGCCTGACCCGGCTTAGCTTTCCACACTCAGACAAGCTGAGAATCAGATTTTTTTTAGGGATGTACGAGAATTTCATTCCCCTTATGTTAATTCACATGTGCATCAATGCAAGTGTGCTTTAGCATTAATGCACTTTAGCAGAAGTGCAAATTAGCAGCACACATGGTGATGACCCAGTTTCAATAACCAGGCTGTGCATAAGGGGGGGAAACTCTGCTTTGGCTTAAGTGACTTCCAGGTTCCCAGCGGGCCGCTTTTTGCATAGAAAATGCCATAAGATACGCCAAAGGCAGACACAATTTGCGTAACCTGCACAAATTGCAGCCACTTTTAACGTACCTTACTGCATTTTTGACATAATAAGGGCCCGCCGCCGGGAACTCAGAAGTCTGCTGAGCAGCTCGATGCTCATCCGCTTCCAGCCCGGCTTGGCGGGCGCAGCAGCAGCGTCTGCTGAGCTGCAGGCAGGTTGGGTCACTGGCAGATCGCCCACCACTATGTAGGACTAAGGTAGTGATGTAACCAAGCGTCTCGGGGGGGGGGCTGAAAGCGGGCCACTCACCCTCCCAACTCTCGAGACTTACCTTCCCACCGCTCGATCCACGCCGCGCCGGGGAAAGGAGCTTCAGATCCCTGGTGCGTCTCCTTCTGGTTCCCCTGAGGCTGCGTTTTTAGCGTAAAAACCAGGGCAACCCAGCTTGAAACGGCCGCGATTTGCTATTCGCGGCCATTTTAAGCCGGGTTGCCCTGGTTTTTACGCTAAAAATGCAGCGTGGGGCCCTGTTGCATCACTTCCTGGCAGCCGGAAGTGACGCGATGGGCTCCTCGCTGCCACGGCGAGGAATTGAGTGGCGTGTGTGTGTGTGTGCTCACTGAGAACAAGGTGAGCACCCCCCAAGGTAAGTGTGCATCCCTCTAGGGATGCGCAAATCAGCAAAACTAGAGCTCACCAAAGTTCTCCGAATTCCATCTCGAAGCTCGTTCTGACTCAAATCCGTATCAGATTGCAAGCTTTTTTTTTTTTTTTCTTTTTGCGTGAAAATCCAGTGTGTATTTTAATGTACTTAGCAATTGTGCACAGTGTTTGGAATGTATGTATTCTTCTCCCATTGATTAAAGCGTAGTTGTGCGCATTTTTCGAAAGTACGTATTTTTCCATGCACACTTTTCAAATGTATGTGTGTTGTCGAATGATTTCTTTGGTCCGTGAATTGCATTGCAAGCTCAGAAATGTACGAACTTTGACTGCAGATTGCATCCAAGTCTGTGTTTGGTCTGGAAAGTGTGAATTTGGTAAAACCCTGAACAAAACCAAACTGAAATGAATTCTCATACATCCCTACCAGTGATTACCCTTTTCCCAGAAAGGCACGCCACAATAATTGTGCCTCTTGTAAATCAACCATATGTTTGTATATTTCACGTGAGTGAGGTAAACTTCCTGGTGGGCCAGATCTGTCTTGTATCTCACTATGCCACCCTTAAAGGTGCCCTAAACCCCCTACCTCAAGGGTAGGCAACCTGGTGCCTTCCATATTGTTTGGACTACAGCTCCCATTAGCCCCAGCTGGCATGGCCAATGCTGAGGGACTAGGTGAGTCAACTTTAGGGATGTGTGATGCTGGGAAATCCATTTTGTCTGAGCCCAATGAACTTCTGCAGCATTTCCACTCCTGGCAGTCAGAAATGGACTGTGCCAGTTCCCGCCCCCCCCCGGCTTGAGAAATGTGTGCGAATTGAAATAGTTGCACACATTGAGAACCAAGATCTGTGTATCTGTAACACCATTACGCAAACGGTGATTTGTGCGAATTGGGTCTTTTGCAAAAATTGGGTCTGACTCTACATTTGTGTAAATGGGTTTGTGCTGTTTTAAATACTTTATCACATTCACAAGTCCGTTATGCAACCCCGGGTACAGCATACAGTCATTCCTTGGATTGAGAGCATAATTCGTTCCGGAAACGTGCTTGTAATCCAAAACACTCTTATATCAAAACGAAATTCCCCCCCAAAAAATGTGTACAGAGATTTTTAATTTAAGCCGTACTACAGTACTTGTAGTGCAAGATGTCGCTTGTATATGAAGTCAATTTTTAAAAATAAATATTTAAAAATTTGCTTGTCTTGCAAAACGCTCTCAAACCAAGTTACTTGCAATCCAAGGTATTACTATTCCCCTGGTAAATATCCGTGTCAGTTTCATCCTCTCACTGCTTCATTGTTAGCTTGCCATATTCCCTACTTTACAAAGAACTTGTCACTCATTGTCAATTTTGTCTAGTTCGGCATCGGCACTACGGTTTTCCGCTAGGGTTATGTGATTTGGGTACATAAAGTAGACTAATTTTTAATTATTATTTTCAGTTATTATTTTTCAGCTCCTTTGGTTTGTGCAAATGGGGTCATGGTTTTTTTAGTGTCTCCTTCCCCCCCCCCCCGCCGCCCCGTTCTTCCCACCAATATTATGCAAACAATGTATGATTTCTTTCGGTGATATATTTGTTCTGACAAATATTGTTTATTGCATTCACTTTATTTATTTATTTAATATATTTATTCACCGCCCATCGGCCAAAAGGCTCCCTGGGTGGTTTACAAAACACAACACAAAAATAACAGCAAAAATAGTATAAAAACACAAACGTATTAAAATATGACATGATAAAAACAGGCAACCAAAATAAATTCAATCCAGAGGAACAGTGGCGATAATAGAAGGAATAAAATTGACCATTAAAATATTGGGCAAATGAAAAGGTCTTCACCTGGTGCCTGAAAGGATAGAGGGTAGGCGCCAGGCGCACCTCCTTGAAAAACTGATTCCATAGTTGGGGTGCCACAACTGAGAAGGCTCTTCCCCTAGTAGCCACCCTTCTAGCCTCTTTTGGAGGGGGCACTCTGAGAAGGGCCTCTGAAGAAGAAGTTTATGATTATACTGCTGGTAGGTCGCCCCCCCCCCCACATCAATGAGGTAGGTCCCGGTGGTGGGGCAGCCAGCTTGAGCCAGGTCCGCACCCTGTGAAAGGCTCGAATTTGTGCAACTGTGAGATTTGCACAATTTTTTGGGCTCCGCAATTTGCACAAATGTCCTGAGCTGTTTTGTTTTGTTTTAAAAAAAAAACCTTGTGCAAATTGCGGCCTGCTTTAAAAGTGGAAATCTGTGCGCTGGCTCAACTTGCTTCAGATCAAGTCAGTGCCAGTGTGGAGGAAACGGAAAGGAATCTGGAGGGCCAAGTCAGGGAAATCCATCAGATTTTCACCCCACAAATGGTGGATTCCTTGCATATCCCTCGTCATCTTGCCTCATGGAAGCACAGTGGTGGGGGCTCTTCTGTATTTGTGTGTCTGTGGGTGGGGGTTTAGTGGAATATCTCAGGCCAACCCTGCCCAAAGAATTTTTAAAATGTATTTAGAATGATTTCTCAGTTGCCCTCAAGGGTAGAGCCTTCTCAAAGCAGCGCACGAGATAAAAAAACCATACAGAAGAGATACAGTAACAATTCAATAAAAAGGAATTCAATAAAAGTTACATAAAAACAGTGATTGTCAGCACAAAAAAATAAATAAAAGCAGATATAACCAATCGAAAACAGCAGTCGAAGACACTACGGGGAAGCCAGTGAAGAAAGCTCAAGATGGGTTTTTTTGTTTTGTTTTTTAAAGACCTTTTCCCAAAGGGACCCGCATATTATTAATATCCTCCCCGAGATAGACAACTAAACTCGCAGACTGCGTAACAGGTGGTGGCGAACAATGGAAATACTTGGCGGGATTTAGAAAAACATGCACACCCAAGCAGAACATGTTTGAGAGCAAAAAGAACATTCTGCTTTCTACACAGCTCCTAGCTCCCCCCACCCCAAACGAATCCATCCCGGGCCCCCATCCTCCCTCATCACCCCCCCCCCCCGTGAGTGAGCTGCGCTTTATTTTTCCTGTGAATTTTCTTTTGGCAGGGTGTTGAAAATTCAAATGCACTGAAATTTAAAAACAAGCACACAAAACATCACCTATAAAAACTGTCATACATACATAGGAAGTGGGAAATAATAAGTGGCATTCTTGCGGCACGGCAATCTTATCGCATTAAAGGTGGGGCTCGGTTGAAAGTGAGGGTTTGTTTCTCTCTCTCTCTCTCCTCTCCTCTCAAACAACCCTGGCCAAGCTTTGAGATGTACTTTCATGATCGCTGATGAAATTACTCTCTGCATTACTCTCAGGTTCTAGTCCCCGCTCGGCCATGAAACTCACTGGGTGACTTTGGGCCAGTCACTGACTCTTAGCCTAACCTACCTCACAGGGTTGTTGTGAGGATAACATGGAGAGGAGGAGGAGGATTATGTAAGCCGCCTTGGGTTCCTTGCAGGAAAAAAGGCGGGGTATAAATGTAATAAATAAATAAATGTAATAAATAAATAAATAAATAAAATGTGAGGCTTTGTGGAGTATTCTGTATTTTCCCCTCGAGTTGTTTGTCAGGAGCACCAATCGACCCCCCCCCAACATCAAGTTGATTGGCTTTTGCAGTTTGTGTGTGTGTGTGTGTGTGTGTGTCAGGGTGGTGGTTGGTTCCTCCCCCCCTTAAAATCTGGTCATGTGTCTGGGAGAGAGGATATGGGGCCAAGGGGGGGGATGCCTGAAGGGGGCCCAATTAGTGTGGTTATAGGTTGAGGGGCATATGGTGTTGTGGAAGGAGGGAGAACACACAGGCCAGACAGTTAATTTCTGTGCCGTGTTCCAGCCTTCCCACCACCTGCAGGTTTGGTGGCTGCCCTGTCGGCCTGCCCTCGGGTCTCTGGACGCTGCTCTTAAATGCCAGATTGGTTCAAAAATGACACATCCCTTCTCCATGATTTAATAGTGGATGAGGTGACTGATCTGGAGTGCATAACCGAGACATGGGTGGGTGGGTGAGCAAGCAGAGATGAGTGATCCTCTCCCAGCTGTGCCCACCGGGGGTACTTGGTTCAGCATCAGGGTAGACTTGAGGGCTGGGGAAGGGTAGCGTTGCTGTGGTCTATAGGAATCCCATCTCCATCTGCAGGCTCCCCCTGTCTGTCTGACTACTACTGGTCTGGAGTGTTTGTTGTGCCTTGTGTTGGGTCAGTGGGACTGATTGGGGATTCTGTTGGTGTACTCTACTGCCCAGCCCACTGCTCAACCGTCTCCCTACCTGAGTTGATGGATGTGGTCTTGGGTGTGTTGTTGAGGTCCCCCAGACTGTTGGTTCTGCAGGATGTCAACATTCATAGTGAGGGCACAATGTCCAAGGTGGGTCAGGATGTCATGGTCTCCATGACAACCATGGGACTGTCCCAACGTGTCATTGACCCAACACATGTAATGGGGTATACTCTAGATTTGTTTTGGGGGTTTTTCAGCTGGGAAAAGAGATGGTGATCTGAAGGTGGGGAACTCTGAATCGGTCCCTTTGTCATGGTCAAACCATCACCTGCTGTGGTTTAGACTGATGGCAGCTTTTGCCCTCTGCAAGGGTGGGGGACCTATTAAGATGGTCCATCTCCAGAGACTAATGGATTCAAATGGATTCCAGACAGCTAGGGGAGGGTGGTGGTGGTTCTGGCTGATATGGCTGGCTCTCCTGTTGAAATCCTGGTTGATCTGTGGAATGCAGAAATGACCTGGGCTGTTGACATGATTGCTCCTGAGCACCCTCTCCAAAGTAGAACTCGTACAGCTCTGAGGTCTACTCCAGAGCTGAGAGCGAAGAAGTAAAATAGGAGAGAGCTTGAGTGCAGATGGAGAAAAACTCCTAGTGTATGTGATCAAACACTGGTGTGTGCCTATGGTCATGTATATTCAGGGGCAGTGAAGAAGAATTACCCGTATATACTCAAGTATAAGTCGAGTTTTTCAGCACATTTTTTGTGCTGAAAAATGCCCCCTCGACTTATACTTGGGTCAGCGCACTTATACTGGAGGCAATAAGTTTTCCCAGTTTTTTGGGGTGAAATTAGGGGCCTCGACTTATATTAGGGTCCACTTATACTTGAGTATATACGGTAAGTTATTATCTTAATAACTTTAGGCTGGTGACAAATAATTCCTTTCCTGGGTAAGGTCCTTGAGTAGGTGGTTTCCAACCAGCTTGAGATGCTCTTGGATGAGACCCATTATCTAGATCCATTTCAAAGAGAGGGGGAGTGTGACCCTGTTGATTCTCCTTGATCTCTTGGTGGACTTTCGATACCATCGACCATGATATCCATTTGGGATGATTGTCAGAGCTGGGAGTGGGAGGTACTGCATTGCAGTGCTCTTGTTCCTACGTGGATGGTTGGCTCCAGAAGGTGGAGCCTGGGGAATATTGCTTGGCCCCATGGATTCTGCATTATGGGGTTCCACAGGGGTCATCCCCCCCGACACACACCCCATGTTATTTAACATCTACATGAAGCTGTTGAGTGTGGTCATCGAGAGTTTTGGAGTGCGCTGTTCCAACCAGCTCTATCTCTCCTTTTCATCTTCAGCAGGTGAGACTGTGGATGTGCTAGATCGGTGCCTAGCTGTGACAATGGACTGGATGAGGGCTAACAAACTGAAGCTCAATCCAGACAAGACTGAGGTGCTGTTAGTGGGTGGTTCTTGTGACCAGATGGAGGGTGTTCAACCTGTTCTGGATGGGGTTGCACTCCCCCTGAAGGAGCAGGTTCATGGCTTGGAGTTTTTCCTGGAGCCATCTCTGTCACTTGAGGCTCAGGTGGCCTCAGTGGCATGGAGTGCCTTCTACCAACTTCGGCTGGTGGCCCAGCTATGCCTCTATCTGGACAGGGATAAACTGGCTTCAGTCGTCTACGCTCTCTGGTAACCTCCAAGTTAGATTACTGCAATGCACTCTATGTGGGGCTGCCTTTGAAGATGGCTTGGAAGCCGCAGCTTGTGCAAAATGCAGCAGTCAGATTGATAGCAGGGACAAGGTCTGAACATTTAACACCAATTCTGGTCCACTTGCTGCTGCCTGCCTGTATGTTTCTGAACCCAATTGAAGGTGCTGGTTTTGACTTATAAAGCCTTACATGGCTCGGGACCACAATACCTGACAGAGCACCTCTCCTGGCAGGAATTACCCATACGCTGTCGCTGGGCTCATCATCTAAGGCCCTCCTCCAGGTTCCTCTTCCAAGGAAGCCTCAGAAGGTGGCAACAAAGGAGACCTTCTCAGTGGTGCCCCCCAATTATGGGATGATCTTCCCAACAATGCCCACCTGATGTCAACATTGTTATCTTTTCAGCTCCAGGTTACGACCTTCCTCTACAATCAGGCATTTGGCAGCATGTGATAAGGTTTTTAATCAGGTCATGGGATTTCTTATTGTCCGTGTGTGTGTGTGTGTGTGTGTGTGTGTGCTGTCTGTTTATATGTTCGTATGTAAATGGTTTTTATATTATATACAATATTGTATTTTTAAGATTTTTAATTTTTGTAAACTGCCCAGAGAGCTTTGGCTATTGAATGGTATAGTAGAAGTATAATAAATGAAATTAAATGTTGCGTCTCGGGGAAGAATGAAATAATGGGTGGCAGAGTTGGGTCTAGGAGCCCTGCTTGCAGTCAAGCAAACACACAGCTTTGGTGTGTGTGTGGGATGATTTGCAGGGGAGCAGCGTTGTTTTTCCTCTGCGGCATCCCTCCAACCTTGCTGCTTTGACCTGTGATGTGGTGAGCCCATGCCGGGGGAACTCTGGCTGGAGGGAAACATGGATAGGATCAGGCTGCATAAGTAATTCCTCATGGATAAATTCAGCAAAGAAACACAAAGGGAGGAAGCATGCCTAAACCCATCTGCACCCTATCAGTCAGTGGCCCCGTCTCATTTCTTTGGATTTTGAGGACCCATATCTTCATCAGCCCTATAGGAAAAGCCGCTGGTAGCTTAGCAGTGTGAATTATGTTTGTGCTGCTGTCTACCGATCTGAAATGAAATATTCCTTCAAAGTTACTGCTGTGTGTGTTCAGGGTAATATGCATCTTGAACTGCATCATATATTTTTTTAATACTACCGGTATATCTCAGGCTGGCTTTGCTTAACATTAAGTATATCTATTGACACCTTATCCAGGGCGCTCAATTGATTACTATGTGATTTTTCTTGTAGAGGACCGTAATAGGACGGTGACAGCAAATACAGCAATATTCATAGCCATTGTGATCATTGTAAATGAGGGCGGCAATTAGAGTTCAACAAAATATATAATTTTAGATATAATTTTAGATAAAATCAAAGGTTTTATTGCATGATACTGAGTTCATGCAAGTATTTGTTTTACTCTGAACATCAGATATCTACTGTGTGTTATGTTTTATTTGTAATTTGTTTGGAATTGTAATTTGTAATTTGTTTGGAATTGTAATGGCCAATGGCCAATGCAAATAAAATTTGATTTGAAGTATAGCCATTAGACCTTACTGTTTACATATCAGGAGGAGGAGGAGGATTATGTAACCTGCCTTGGGTTCCTTGAAGGAAAAAAGGCGCGATAGAAATGTAATAAAATAAATAAATAAATAAATAGACATTTCTTACAACTATAGATTACACAGCCAGTTAAACAAGATTCAAATACATCCAAAATTAGAGATTGTCATGGTTAGAAAACCCAAATTTCTCAGGCTACAGTTCCATACCCAGTTACCTCAATGGGACTTATTTCTGAGTAGACATACCATATGATCATGCAGTCAGTGCCTGACCACAACTGCATTAATCATTACAACATCCTGAAACCTGATGATATAGATCAGCTTTGTTATATTTGTCATACAACTTCACAAGCCAAAGATGTGCTGGTAGTTCTTGATTCTTTTTTCTTTTCTTTTTAAATACATGTAAAAAAGAACAAAATGAAAATCCAAATTCTCTCTTTCCCTATGATGGGACTAGGTATAGGGGAGAAATTCATTGCAATTGTGTTTTAATGCAAACATCTGCACCTTTGAACCTATACATGAACCAAGACTCCGTTATCCTTTGAAATTCACACTATTCCTAATTTTGCAATGGAATTCTCAAAAAAAAAAAAATGCATTCAAAAATGCATCTATTAGGGCAATATTTGTGGAATATATTTGAGAATTTTGTTTCTGTTTACAAATTATGTGAACATATCCTGTTCACAATCCTGAATGTGAACGAGAGCAGGGGTGATTCCCTCCCCCCCAAGAAATGTTGACAAATTCCCAAATATGTTCAAGATTGCTTTTTCTTCTTGAAAAAATAGGCTTTAGTCAATGGGGACAAGTGCACACTAGAAAAATAAGTGCAGAGATGCACACTTTCCCCATTCAAACAAGACAAAAAAATAGGTTGAAAATGAATATGGGAGCGAGCTGAAATGTACTTCGCACTGATTTTCAGAGATTTTAGGAAAGCTAAAAAAAATATCACTGGTTGTCCCATCCCTAGTGGAAATAACGTTCAAAAAGGCATTGTATTAGAAGAAGTGCTTGCAAAAAAATCACCATCCAAAACTGGAATACATATTAGGTGAAATGAGTGCAAAAACTCATACCAATTGTCATGCAAAATGAGAAAGTGAGAGACCAAAACGGACAGATTTGAGCATTTCTATGTGGGACATATTCTGCCTGGACATTCTCCTATGTAAAGTTCATTGAAATGAGCTTGAATGCTTTTGGATAGCTCATGTCTTTAGGGTTTCTTGCAGCAGGATAACTGCTTGGTGGATTGTGCTCCACAAGTCAGATCTGTCAGATATACAGGCCTGTGGCTCATGCTGGCTCAGCTTGTCTGAGCATGGAAAGCTAAGCAGGGTCAGGCCTGGTTGTTCCTTGGATGGGAGACCCCTTCTCTAGTTTCCTGCACTGAGCAGGGGGTTGGACTCGATAGCCTTGTAGGCTCCTTCCAACTCTATGATTCTATGAAATCTATGAATCTATGAATTAATGGATGGATTGATTCTATGTTATGTCTGTGTCTTACTCCAACCACTAGTGGAGGTGGGTGACTCCTATTCTGGTGGGGCTCTTAATCCATTGCAGCTTTTATTGGGAGCTTTATAGGAGCTATCCATGGTGGTGAACCTATTTTGGGGATTTAATTTCAGCATCATGGATAGCTCCCATAAAGCTCCAAATATAACCTGCAATGGATTAGGAGTCCCACCGAAATAAGAATCACCCGCCTCCCCTGCTAATAGTGCTCAAAATCTGTCATGTAAGACCACTTCCTCATGTTGCTTCTTGGTAGGACCACTGCAGCGAGATGGATTGTTGTCATAATTTTATCAACAGTTCTGCAGATATTATCATACTATTTATTTTCCAAGGACGAAACTGACAAAAGAATCAAGAGTGTTTCCAGAATATCTTTGCTTCTAACGTGACACGCCAGAAAGCTCTGCCCTCGTGTGACATCTCTTTTGTGACGGTCACCCCTCCCTCCTGCTTGTCTCTGAGAAATGACGGTTGCACCTCGCCTTTCTTTAGCAAGAAAAACTGTAAAATAAATACCCCAACGCAGAAGGGTTTAATGCTTGCACTGTCAGGAAGCTTTTCAATGTAATGCAGGTGAATTTGAAATTCTCTTTGGTATTGTCCTTGTTGAAAAGGTAATGTTTTTGCCTGCTCTCTGCTACAATCCTTTCTTTAGGGTTTTTTTTTTTTAAAATATTTGTCTTTAAAAATATTTGCAAACAGTAGCCCTAGGGACATGTTTGCGGAGCGACTGGGTCTAAAATAAGGACCCAATCCTATGCACGTTAAGACAGGAAAAAGTCCTTCAACTCCCAGTATTCCCCAGCCAGCCATGCTAAACATTCTGTCTAAGCATACATAGGAATGTGCTGTAACTCTTTGTGTGAGGCATTGGTGGGAGTTATGGTGGAACAATGTGCTTGCTTTCTTCTGGTGTGCTTAGCTTTTTTTTTTTTTATGAGAAAGATTATCTATCCATATATCTCATTTTTTCCTCTTCCCTCCCCATCCTGTTTCCTTGTGTGTTGTGTCTTCTTAGTCCCTGCCCGCAGGCTTACAGTCTATCTTGTTTTACTGATTGGCATGTAAGCCACTCTGGGGGCCTTTTTAGCTGAGGGGTAAGGAATTGTGGGAATTTTAGTTCAATATGTCTGGTGGGCAGTATCTTGACTACCCCCCCATGCATATGTGTGTGTGTGTGTGTGTGTGTGTGTGTATGTGTATGTATGTATCAGGGGAGCCTGGTGATTCCTATGTCAGTGAGGCTCCTTATCCATTGCATCTTTCTGTTTGAGCTTTATAGGAGCTGTCCATGGTGCATGGTGAACTCCACCCCCAAAATAGATTCACCACCATGGAGCACTATATATATCAGCTGTTCTCAGTGCTGGCTCCAGGATTTTGGGGCCTCTCAGCCGTGGCACCCTCACTGTGCCCCCCCCCCCACAACTTAGAAGAGGCAGGCCCACCTGCCTCAGACCATATCTGATCTTCTTGGATAGTCTGGATACCAAACTGGAAATGGCAGCACTGTTAGGGCATCGGGCCCTCTGCTGGCCTTGGGACCCAGGCAAATGCCCAACTTTGCCAACCTCTGGAGCTGGCCCTCTTTGTCATCATCTAGTGTTGTGTACAGATGTGGCCAAATGAGATGGGAAAGAGGTGGTAGAGAGGCCATAGACTGTAGAATGGATTGTGATGTTTCAGACTGCAGATAGAGGATCACATGTTCGAATACTACCCTCGGGTTTTTTTTTTTAAAAATACACATACACATCTGTGCAAGTAGAAAATTTGCACAGCAGGGCGTGTGCTGGGTAAGGAGCTCCCCCCCCCTGATGTGCTAGCTTTCTATTTGCAGGATTTTAAAAAAAAATGTTAAGCATCCAAAAATGTGATTTCTCCCACCTGCTGCTGTCTGTAGTGGCCCAGTCCTCTCTACCACTCCAGGATTCTAAGACCCCCCATTTGTTTCATGTGCTGCAGACCAAACCATTAATTATATGGCTCCCACTTCTGCTGCCGCCTTTTGATTTGGGCAGCTTGTCATTGAGGGAGCCCACCACCAGATTCTCCTGAGCACCTGACGTGAAATGAAAGCACAGTTTCATCACCACCATGCAGGGAGGGAGGATGATCCATTTCATGCTGAAGCAGGTCTCTCTTACAGGATGGAGCAGGAGAGCAGATTAAGGGGAGACATGATAGCCCTGAAGAAGAATATCTGAAGGGCTGTCATATTTATTTATTTATTTATTATATTTATACCCCGCCTTTTTTCCTGCAAGGAACCCAAGGCGGTTTACATAATCCTCCTCCTCTTCCTCTCCATTTTATCCTCACAACAACCCTGTGAGGTAGGTCAGGCTGAGAGTCAGTGACTGGCCCAAAGTCACCCAGTGAGTTTCATGGCCGAGCGGGGACTCGAACCCGGCTCTCCCGAGTCCCAGTCCAACACTCTCACCACTACGCCACACTGTCATACAGAAGATGGAGTGGATTTGTTCTCTGTTGCTCCGGAGGGCAGGACCAGAACCAATGGGCGGAAATTGCAGGGGAGTAGATTTCAGCTGAACATTAGGAGAAACATCCTGATGGCAAGAACTGTTTGACAGTGGAACATACCGCCTTGGGAGGTGATGGGCTTTTCTTTGCTGGAAGTACATAATCAGGGGATGGATGGTCATCTGTCAGGGAAGCTGTCATTGCAAGATTTTTACACCAAGCAGGAGTTAGGGATGTGTGCGGAGCTCGGTTGGGAGGGTAGAAGTCCAGCAAACTCTCTCTGGGCTCGACCCCCTGAACTCCACTTGCCCTACCTGCTTCGCTGGCTTGATTCACGTTCTCGCGGGCCGAGCCAAGGAAGCGACTTCTGGGTTCCCAGCGCTACGTTGCTTACGTAGAAAATGGCCTAAGAGATGTTAAAAATGGCCACGATTTGAGAAAGTTATGCAAATCGCAGCCACTTTTAACATATCTTACGCCATTTTCTACGTAAACAATGCAGCGCTGGGAAACCAGAAGTCCGGTGAGCGCCTCAGCTGGCGCTCACTTTCGGCCAGGCTCTCCAGGCATGGCAGCAGTGCTTGCTGAGCAAATTGCCCACCCCTAGCAGGGGTTGGACTTGATGAACTCCAAGGTCCCTTCCAACTCTAAAATCCTATGATTCTATGAGTTTCTCCTTCGAAAATCCTGCAGTCAAATTACCCAGTCTGTCTACTTGCCTTTGAATTCAGCCTTGAGCCAAATTATTCATGCGCATATGTGCTCTTTAAGCTGTTCTCCTAACATTTCCCCCTTGTATTCATTGCTTGAAGCACTTGCAAGATGCTTTAAAAAAAAATACACCAAACCAAACCAAACTAAAAATGGGGGATTTTATTTTCAAGAGAACACCAAAAGGCATACTTGGAATGCGTTACTCTGGGCTCATAATATCCAGCCGTCAGTTGGCTGACCAAAATTCTGCGGGGTAGGAAAGGAAGTCAATTAAAATATGATGGCTGCCTAGATGAATTGAAACAAGTAAGGACTCCTGCCCTTTGGCGCAGGTACCTGGGTCTTAGCTGCCTCCTGACAACTCTCATCCTGTCATAGACAAGCACTTCAGGCAAATGGTATATTGACAGCTTGATCAATGCCTGGATAGCTTGGATGATCCTCGAGTTCCTCTCCTGCCACTCGGATGGCTCATTTATGGGCAGAATTGTGGGCAAATCCTCTCCTGCCTAAACAAATGAGTCGTACTATTTTCCATTGATGCACGATTGCATTAAGGACTGAGATGTGGGAATCTAGGAAAACTATCCTGGAACTGAAATATTGATGTTGCTTATTAAATAAAGATTCTGCTGCAATTTTGGGAACAGGAAAATAGAAGTTCAGAAGTATTATTTATTATTATTTATTTATTTATTATATTTATACCCCACCTTTCTTCCTGCAAGGAACCCAAGGCGGCTTACATAATCCTCCTCCTCCTCCTCCTCTCCGTTTTATCCTCACAACAACCCTGTGAGGTAGGTTAGGCTGAGAGTCAGTGACTGGCCCAAAGTCACCCAGTGAGTTTCATGGCCGAGCAGGGACTAGAACCCAGATCTCCTGAGTCCCAGTCCAACACTCTCACCACTACGCTACACTGGCTCCCCAAGGAGAGTAAAGCATCTCTGCCTGTCAGTTACAAGAGTAAAGGAGAAACTCTTGTAACTGACAGGCAGAGATGCTCTTGAACTCCATTTTTAGTAGCACTAAGACAAGCGTTCTCAAAAGAGAATACTCCCCCACTCTCTGGTGCAAACTGTAACAGTTATCTATCACTCAGTTGTTTGATGGTGGGAGGGTAAAATCACAAACCGGTTGTGGGGGGGCTTCGCCATTAGCACAATCTTTGCTTTTCAAAATTTATTTTCTTTCTAGCACCTGGGGCGGCAGCAGCAGCACTAACAGCAAACTTCTTTTACAGCAGCCCAGCCATCATTTTCATTGCCCCACAATTCCCTGGACATAGTTCTGTTCTGGGTGGGTGGGGGCTGAAAATCTGATGGATTGTCACAATTTGGGCTCTCCGATTTCAGTTTGCCATCCCTGCACTGGCACGGACTCGCTATGGTGCGAGTTGAGCCAGCTCACAGACTTCCATCTCTAAGATTGTGCATCTCTAATTTGTGCATTTAAAAACAAAACAAAACAAACTGCGAAGGAAATCTGCATAGATTTCTGCAATTGTGCAAACTGGCACCTGAAAAGCACATAGATCTAGAATGCTTTGCATAAAATTGACTGATTTGCAAAAATAGGCATCTGAAAAGCATGTGGCCCTCGTGTGACTTGCACAAATTAGCTGATTTTATGCAAAGCAGGTTAGATTCACGTGCGTTTGGGGTGCTGATTTGCGCAAAAACATGCAAAATACCTTGATTTGCACAATTCACACAAATTGTGTAAATTTATGCAAATTGCACAAATTGCATGATTTGCAATAAATTCCATAGTGTTTTTTTTTTTAAAAAAATATGCACAAACCGCGGCCCATCTTGGAGATGGAAGCCTGTGGGGAAAAACCCTGACTCAGCCCGCTTGGACTGGAAGTGGGCAGAAAGTCCATTGAGCTCAAACGAGCCAGATTTCCCAGAATCAGCACATCCCTATTAAAATGGGGCATTGTGGAAAAAAATGGAATACCAGTGGGGGCTGCCATTTTTGTGAGACATTCTGTCTCAGAATTCATTTCATTTACCGTAATTAATTTCATTTCTATACTGCCCAATAGCTAAAGCTCTCTGGGAAAATTACAACCCCAAATACAAGATAAAAACACACACCAGAATATAGTATCTTTAAGATACAAAATTTAATTATTTTTTAAAAACAAAACAGCTGACCCCCCCCAAGTTACAATAAAATACCAGGACCTGTTAAAACAATTGCCATTTAAAGCCCCATCATATGCTGTCAGATGCCTGGGAGTAGAGAAAAGTCTTGACCTGATGCCAAAAAGATGACAAGGCTGGTGCCAGGCAGACCTCAGTGCGGAGGGCATTCCACAATGGTGCACCTGAGCATTTGGTGAGGGCACCAGAATGGCAGCCGAGCTGTTGGTCCCATTCCAGCCATAGGTTTTGGCAAAAGGAACATTAAAATTAAAGGCATAGTCCTATGCCAGTTAAGACAGAAAGAAGTCCTACAACTCCCAGCATGCCCCAGCCAGCCATGCTGGGAATTGTAGCACATAGGATTTGCTCCCCGAGAAGCAGAAAAACATCCACCACTGTTAATGGAGAGCCCCCTTCTGCAAAGTTTTTGTTAATTTCACCCTCCTGTTATGGGGAAAAAACCTGGAAACATCCTTCCCAATTCATCAACCACAAATGGGTGGAAAATTTGGCTTAGGGGGGATTCTGCTACATAGCAGTTATTTTTTTACTGGGTCCTTGAGGTCTGGCAGAAGGTACCAGTTTTGGATCAGACTTCAGCTTGCGCAATCTATGCTGCACCCAGTTGGGTCTAGGCAGCTCTAGAGGCCTGTTAGCCCTCATGCCTGGTGATGCGGTCATTGCAAGACAGATCAGGAACTCGATATGGAGTTATTTTTGGAGTCTCTGGATTAACTTTATTTTATTTTATTTTTATGGAGAACAGTTTCTGAAAGTTTTCCAGATGTGCAAATATTCAAAATAATCAGATGCATTTCCTGGATGAAATGAGATATTTATACACACATCCCAAAAAATGTTCAGTGAAGATTTGCCAGTAACATTTTGCAGAGGACCGTTTTGAGGAGAATGGCTGTAGTAGTTGTGGGCGGCTGGGTGCGGGGTCATTTCAGCTCTCATTCCAAGTCTCTTCAGAAAAAAAAGAATTTATATCAAACGGATGCTTTTACAAGGCCATTGGCTACCACTCCATTGTCAAAAGTAATGGCCGGGCATTATTTTTAATGTGCTCCAAGTGCCAAAATGTCCTGCTTGGCAGCAGTCTAGTGCCAACAGGAGAACAAGAAGAGCACAGTCTCATTTTACTTCCTTTCCAAGGCTCCCTTTGCTCTGTGTTGAACTTGGAGGAAGAAACTCGTTCTCTCTATTAAAAGGCTACTTTTAGCTAATTGAAGAGATACACCAAGGGATGAGCTGTTTCTCCTCAGCTCCTCCCGACGTCCTCTGTGTTCCAGAGCTGTTAAGAGGAATTGAACGACTCCAGGACATCTGCAGCGATTTAATCTTGTTCTCAATCTAATGGCGACCGTGATTAAGCAGAGAAAATGGTTAATACAGGGGAAGCCAGGCAGTCACCGGGGGATACTGATGCTCTTCTGAGTGCTCTGTTATGCTTCTTTGCTGACAGATTTGTAGGGATGTGCTGACGCTGGGAAGTCCGGTTCATTTGAGCTCGACGGACTTCCCGCCCGCTTCTTATCCAATAATCGGAAACGGGTTGAGTCGGGGGTGGGTTCCCACAGCGGACTTCCATCTCTAAGATGGGCCGCAGTTTGCTCCTTTTTTTTAAAACACTAAGGAAATTTGCACAAATTGCATAAAGTTATGGGAATCATGTCAATTGGGGTATTTTGTACAGTTTTGCCCAAATAAGCACCCCAAAAGCATGTGGATCTAGTGCAATTTCATGGGCTTTGGGGGAGCTTATTTGCACAAAACATACAAAATAATCTGATTTATGCAAATTGCATAACTTTGCGTGATTTGCATAACTTTACTGGAATTTGTGCAAATTTCCTTAGCATTTAAAAAAAAAAAAAGTGCAGGCTGAGGCCGTCTTACAGATGGAAGTCTGCAAGCTGCCTGGACTTGCATCATAGTGAGCTGGCAGCAGCACAGGGTTGGTTAACCGGAATCTTCTGGGGGACCAAATCATGAAAATCCGTCAGATTTTCACCCCCTATTAGATTCCTCACATATCCCTAATCATGGGGTAAGCTATTGTTTTAATGCAACTGCACTTCACGAGACCCTCGTGTGGGTACCCTACTGGTTTCCTTGTATGATTGGGGAAGCAGCATACCCTATAACCCAGTTCTAGAGGCTTACATATAGTCCGCCCCTTTTTTTTTACTCCAGGTGAGGAAAACTCAAAGAAATCTCTGCAGACATTCTCCCGCAGAGCTGTGTGCAAATGGCCTATTGAAATCCTCTGCCATATTTGTGGGCAGAGAATATGGGACACACACACACACACCCATTTCACTCAAGCTCTCCAACTGTTTCTCGGGGGGGTGAGAAAAGTAGTAGTGGCAGTGGCACAGAGTACTTTCTTCCCCCCTCCCTCCAAATATAATGCATTCTGAAATGGTATTTTCACTAATATGCACATTTTTTGTATGCACTTTTTGATTGGAGAACTCCATTGCGAAATATGGAGAAGTCTGAATGTCGAAGGAGAACTGAGTTTTGTTTCGCACATTGCTTCGGAAGTGCAAATTTAGGTATTTTATTTTATTTTATTTATTTATTATATTTATGAATCGCCCATCAGGCCAGACATCCTGGCCACTCTGAGCGATGTACAATCCAAGTTCACATGAAGGTTGTGGAAGGCCGACCTGGTTCAATGGTGGCCACCCAAAAGCCTCCAGGAAGCTCACTAGCAGAGCATAAAGGCAACAGCTGTCCCCTGCAGCTGACATTCAGTGGAATGCTGCCTCAGACTAGACGTTTCACTTGGGCCATCATCGCTAATACCTACTGATGGACCAAGCCTCTTGTCTAATCTCCTTTGAAAGCTCTCTAAGCCAATGGCCTTCACTACACATCTGGTGGCAGCGAATTCCATCAGTGAGGCGCTGTGTGAAGAAGTAGCCTGCTTTCTGTCCTGCATCTACTCGTACTGGAATGGAATCTCAGCCTAACATTTGTCATTTATTTATTACTGGCATGTGTATGCTGCTGCCTCATTTTTGCGAGAAAAACCATCAAGGCAGTGTACAGCCGTTTAAAACAATAAAAACAAGAGCATTGAAACGGCAAGACATTAAAACTACACATTTTGAAAGGCCAAATGGAAAAGATGCATCTTTACACCCTTTCTACGGCCAAGAGAGTGAGGAGGGGGGGCTATCATCGTTCTTGAGGGAATGCATTCCACAGTTCCAGGGCAACACAGCCCTTTCACCGTATGCCTGGCAAATTGTCATGGCCCAGGACTGGCACCCCTCAGAAACTGAAGCCTCCAGTGACAGTGGCTTTGGGGAGGCATCAGAACCAGTTCCTGGCCTTTCTGAAGTGGGGCCCACTGCTTTGGACACCATATCTGGTCCACGCAACCCCCCAGGAGGTGCCATTACCTTTGGACTCTGAGGAGTGGGCTTTGGTCTCCTCTAGTGAACAGGGAGATCCTGGGGAGCAGCCCCCAACTGGCTCCCTCCCTTCTCCAACCTTCATTCCTTAGGAGAAGCCGACACCTGCAGGGAAAGGCTGCTGGCCCTTTAAGAGCCAGAGGCAACACCTGAAGGGGTGGACTTTTCAGAGAGGGTCTCCTGGCCTTGACCATAAAAGCCTGCCATTTGCTCTCAGGCTCTGCTGGAGTAGTATGTTAGTGCTCTGGCTCCAGGATTGCTGACCAAGGTCCTGAAAACCTGACCAAAGCTCCGGATGTGACCCAGTCACCCGGACCACTCCAAGCCTCCTCATCTGAGCTGTCACCCAGGCCAAATGATGGGTTCCTGTTGGATCCAGAACAAAATGGGCCTCTGCAGGTAATGGTACCCTCCAAAGGGCCTCCCCTGTAGTTCTTAATACTTGGGCAGGTTCATAGTGGGGCAGGCAGTCCCTTATATAGCCAGGTCCTAAGCTGTTTAGGGCACTGAAGGTTAAAACCAAGACCTCGAACGGCACCTAGAAAGCAATTGGCAACCAGTGCAGGTTGTTCAGGACAGGTGTAGTATGGTGCCAATACCATGCACCAGTTAGCATGCACCAGTTAGCAGCCCAATCGAAGCTTCTGGGCACTGTTTGGGGTGCATTGCATATAGAGTCTAAACACAATGTAACCAAGGCATGAATAACTGTTCCCAAGTCAGACTGCGTGAATCAGAAAGGGTCACAGCTGGTGCACCCAAGTGTAATTGTGCAAACACACAATAATAAGGGAGAGGAGAAGAGCGTCACTGGCAGGATGCGCACTCATTTTATGTAGACGTTTGGGGCCTCGGAGTCACCCCACATGAAGTAGGAGTGCTCCTTTCAACTCGCCCAACACTCCCCTGTGGCTGCACAATGCCAAAGGAGGGTGGCTGCTAAGCTCTTCTTCCAAGGAAGCCTGTCTGCTGCTGGATCTTCCTATTGAAAACCCCTATAACCCTCCAAGAACCCCCCAGGGGCCTCGGGAAAATAGTCTGAAGCCCATTGCCATGCAATGGATTGTCTGGAAAGGCCTGCACAAATGGCATACATTAAGCAGTTAAGGGCAGTGAGTATAAGCAAACTGGAAAGCATCATGACAGAGGCGGTGTTAAGGGGCTAGCCCACTAGGGCTGGAGCCCCGAATCTTTCATTTGGAGCCCTGAATCTCTGAGAGGCCCTCTGCCCCACTACCCTGCTGTCCGTGGGCACTTGCTGAAATAAATGGACAATGTCTCTGTTGCATCTGATCCCCCTGGACTAGCCGGCTTCTTGCCCACATGTGCTTCCTTCACCTCCTGCTGCCCACCCACCTGAATCTTTCTGCCTGAGGTTTTTTTTTTCCTGAAATCAAATCAAATGCTCTCCTCTCCTCTGTCCATACATCCCTATTTTACAAATAGGGGTGTCTGTGGTGTAACCCCACAATTCGGTTCCCTGGTGTATGTCTGCATTAGTATGTTTAGTGTGTCTAGAATGTTGAACCGAGTGGGTGTGGTTTGTGATGACTTGGAAAGGGTGGGGGGAGGAGTATATAAGGAGTGTCTGAGTGAGGTCAGAGTGAGTTAGTTATGGGAGTGTGTTTGGAGTGTGGGGAGAGTTGGGGAGTTAGGTTAGTTGAATTATTTGTGTCTTGTCTGTCAGGAGTTTTGAGAGGAATCAGTGCTTGTCTGAAGAGTGAAAGTATTTAGAGTTATAGGGACTTAGGTTAATTACAAAGTGTTTGGTGTAGGCAGGTTTAAAGTTATTTCTGGAACTAAGATTTTGAGAATTAAACTTATTTTTATTTTGTTTGCTACCCAAATCCTACGTGTCAGCTTGGCGTTATTAACCTGCATTACTTTTAAATCTACACACACACACATACACACTCCTTTGTACCCACAGTATCATAAATTTAAGATAGGTCCTTAATAACCAGTATTAATCTTTTCCCTCATTGGTAGGGGAAAGGTTTCATTTGACCCTCCCCTCAGGTTTTTAAGTGTTGGTGCTTAGCCTGAGAAGGGTTTATGCACCTGGTCCTAAAGTGTAAGGGACCGTGTTGTCGCAGTGTCCTTAGGAGACAGGGTCCTTTAAAGACACACACACACAGAGAAAGAGAAAGAGAGACTTTAGAGCAGGGCTCTCCAACCTTGGGTCCCCCAATGTTGCAGGACTACAGCTCCCAGAATCCCTTGCCATTAGCCATGCTGGCTGGGTATGCTGGGAGCTGTAGGCCAGCAACATCTGGGGACCCAAGGTTGGAGAGCCCTGCTTTAGAGCATAATGTAAATCAGCAGATGCGAATTTATGGGGTTTTTTTTGGTCCTGTGGGCCTGAGCCCCAGATCTTTTCGGAAGCTAGCATCACCCTGCTAGAAAATGGTTTCATTCTTAAGAAAGCCCAATATGTTTTGGCCCACATTCTCTTAGGTGCCTTCCTCAGGAGCTATAAAATAGACAGTACAGTCTTGGATTGAGAGCATAATTCGTTCCGGAAACGTGCTTGTAATCCAAAACACTCTTATATCAAAACGAAATCCTCCCAAAAAAATTTGTACAGAGATTTTTAATTTAAGCCATACTACAGTACTTGTATTGCAAGATGTCGCTTGTATATCAAGTAAAAATTTTTTAAATAAATATTTAAAAATTGCTTGTCTTGCAAAGTGCTCTCAAACCAAGTTACTTGCAATCCAAGGTATTACTGTACGTTTAATTGCATTTCTTACATAAAACAATAGGAAGCAACAGATAAAATTAATACGAATTGCATTTTTGCCCTACGTATACTTACATTCTTTAAAATAGCCTTTGGAGAACTCTGGAAGATGTGTCTCATACATTTAATAACAGATGAGAAAAATTATTGCTGAAGGCAGCAGATATTAAATATCCTATGTACAGGTGTTGGCAATCTCTCGCACAGGTTTTAGCAATGCCAAAGAGATTAGAAGGGAGTGTCACCAAAGTAAGAAGCCTCGATTACATTAGAAGAAGGATATCTAATTCCTCATTGATGCCCTGTGGGGCCAAAGTAGGAATGTCAGAGAAGTTCACCAATGGATTGAAATGAGTTCAGATTTCTATGAATCTGACCTGCGGATTCCGCAATAGGCCAGCTTTTCCCAAGTCTCATGGATTTCACAGACTTGCAGACCAGATTTTTTTTTTTAAACTTTCCGTAACTTTATGCAAATTTAGTCATAGAAAAATATGGGGGGGGGGGAACCAACCACAAACCACAAACTGGAAATGTGCATTTCCTCCCATAGACTATAGCATGAAAATGCACATTTTGGGGGAGATTTGTGCATTTTTGGAAGTGCAGATTTGTGCAAGTGTGAATTTGTGCAAATGCATACAGATGCATTTGCACAAAATTTGATTCTATCAGTGAGCCGACGATGAGCCGAAAGGCACCTGTCAATCCATGGAGCGTAAATGGAATGGATTTAACAAGGCCCATACATCCCTAATAAAGCTTTTAACTTCAAAATGCACTCCATTTCTTTTCTGAATGAGATCTTCTAATTTTCTGTGTTTAGCTTCTCCACTGCCCAGAATCCCACATCCAATACAGTACAACTTTTCCCAATAAAATTACTTACTAATGAGGTACCCATTTTTTTTTTATTTCGGATGTTACAGAGATGCTCCCCTATTTTTTTTTTTCTCCCGAGGATCCTTGATGTTTTTCCAACATAGAATTTTTTACATGGGCACTGCATTATATATACCACATTACTGGTGTTAACATGTGGTGAGGTGTCTCAAGGGGTATAATTTATGGTTGGACTCTGTCATTTTACAGGTATATCTGCAGTAAACATAATACCCTCGGGGATGGTGGCCACTAGGTTCTACTACTCCTGGTAAAGTGCATGGATGTGTCTGTTTGTTCTCACTATATTCACTCCTGACCAATATATCTCTCATATTCCTAGTTCTTTTAAAAGAGATTATAGGCTTTCCTTGACATCTAGTTATTCCCTGGAGAGTGTGCCATTAAAATAATAATAATAAAAAAATCTCCCTGTAGACTATTGGTTATATGATTGAATGTGAAACTACAGTTCGAACTGCCAGATAGCACCCAATTCTGTTTTTTCAAAGCAGTACTTGAAGGGTTGTCACACAGAGGAGGGCCAGGATCTTTTCTTGGTCATCCCAGTTTGCAGGACATGGAATAATGGGCTCAAGTTACAGGAACCTAGATTCTGCCTAAACATCAGGAAAAATTTCCTGACTGTCAGAGCAATAAGACAATGGAACCAACTACCTAGGGAGGTGGTGGGCTCTCCCACTCTGGAGGCATTCAAGGTGCGGCTGGACGGCCATCTGTTGGGGATGCTTTGACCTGGATTCCTGCATTGAGCAGGGGGTTGGACTCTGTTAGCCATGTTGCCCGTTGTCTTATGTAAGAAATTGAATTAAATGTATTTGGGATGAAACGCGTTGGACTTTCTTAAGAACGAAGCCATTTTTCTAGCATCCTGAAACATGTTTTCTCTTTGTGGAGAAGCAGTTAAGAGCACCTGTTCAGCACTAAATAATTGCTGCTTTCCTCTCAACCCATCTCTTTCAGTGAGTCAGAAAATAAAGATGATCAAACACAGTAAATGCAATTAATTATGCAAAGCTGCAGTGTTAAAAAGCTTTCATATTTATGATGGGTTAAAAACATCCATTGACATAATAAAAGCGCTCTGATTTGGGTCTGATCTGACCGTATTTGGGTGTTGGGATACTGGATTTTTCCTTAGCAGTTCCCAATCAGGGTGTATGAAGTTGTGTCTTTCCCCTGAAGTATGACTGAGCCTTTACAGCAGGAGTGGGCAACTTTTAGGCATCTGGGGGCTGTTTTTGCCCCTCCAGCAAACCACAATGGTGCACCACAAGGGTCAAATTCAACTTGTGCTGAAGCTAACTTTTATCCTTCTAATGTCCATATTGACTATGGACTGCTAAAAAGGTCAGCATTCTGTGTTGAATCCCCCCCCCCATGCATTGGGCAGAATAAGTATTTTCTTCAGGCACCTAAGAACTTTATTTTGTTTCATGAAGCACATGCGCCTTCCCCTCTCCTTGTTTCCCCAGTCAATTAGGCAACAATTTTACAAAGGATTATCACAGATCTACCAAACGGGAAGCGGTAACTTGTATAAGGTGTTACCTAATGAAGCCAACTGGAAAGTATGGGGAAATGGGCACAGTAATCTGCTCTTGAGTATGGCAGCAAGAAAGTCACCCAATGTTTTGATCCAGTAGGGATCTTGTAGGGACCCACTTGGCAACATTGACATGGAATTATGTACCCTTTTTCTATGATGCAGATGGACTTGAGAATGTAACAATTCAGAAAGACCCACCCACCCATGGAAAAATAATATATCTGCATGACTCAAACATGTCATGTCACTCTTTGATGAGACAAAAGTAACCACAGAAATAACAGGAAACATTTTATGCTGTCCATATCCAAAATCTTTCTTACCAACAGTGGAGGTTTGTGGCTCCAATGTCAGTGGGGCTGTGTATCCAATCCAGATTTTACTCTGAGCTTTTCAGGAGCTCTCAATGGTGCCAGACCTATTTTTGCGGGTAGGGTTCGGCACCGTGGACAGCTCATTTAACGTTCAGCGCCACCGGCCTCCACTGCTTAGAACAGGGCTCTCCAACCTTGGGTCCCCAGATGTTGCTGGCCTACAGCTCCCAGAATCCCTTGCCATTAGCCATGCTGGCTGGGTATGCTGGGAGCTGTAGGCCAGCAACATCTGAGGACCCAAGGTTGGAGAGCCCTGTCTTAGAAAATAGCATTTTCAGGCTCAGGCTCACTCACATCCGTGGTCCAACAATATTTCCTTGCCTGAGAATATTTGTGACCTAGAGCGTCCTTTTCTCCTCCTCCTATACTGCAGCGTAAGAAAAGGTTGGACTCCCTCCCCCACCCTGCTAAGCATGAGTATTATGTTGTATTTTTTGAAAGCTAAAACAAAGGTTGAAGACAAGTGACCTCCTGGTCTGAACAAAGCTATTTTATCTGTCTGTCTCTCCTCATCCCGTGAAAGCCAGAAGGTCAAGGCATCCAGTCAAAGCCTGACAGGTTTAATTAAAATCAACACTGTTCTTCCCATCCAGTAACCTTCATCAGGGAAAAATCTAAATACACACTGGGACTGCCTCTCTGACTTGAGGCACAAAAGGGTTCAGGGATGGGGGCGTTTTGGGAATAGTTAATTTCCTCACTGAGAGGGGACGGGAGAAAAACTACTTCGCCTCAGAAGATGACATGTTTCTCCGGGCAAATTCTTTTGCAACTGTAGCATCCCAGAGCTGCTCCAGCCATTGGAGGGAGGGCTAAACATGACCTCTGTCATGGCTCCCCCTTAGCCCTCCTCAAATTTTCCTTCCTTTGGCCTCAGAAACAGAGGGGATGGGGTTCGGCAGTGCCCGGACCGGTGCCTCCTCCTTGTGTTCGGTCATGTCTCCCAGCAGTGAAGCGAAGGTCCGAGCTCTCTCCTCCAAGGCTTCTCTTCTCGCTCACATCTGCCCGGGAGGGTCGTGTGTTCTCCTTTACAAAGGTCACTCCTCTGTCTGAAAGACTGTCAAAAAAAACCAGTCCTCTGCTGAAGGCCTTCTCTGTTCGAAGGACTGTCCAGTCCATGTCCGGTTTAAAGATGAGGGAGCATCAGAAGTGACAGTGGGGATGGGGTGGCAAAAACCCATGGTCACTGCAGTTTATTTATTTATTTATTTATTATATTTATGAATCGCCCATCTGGCCAGACAACCGGCCACTCTGAGCGATGTACAATCCAATAAAATACAAGAAGGGGGGGGGGACGACGACACACACACACACACACAGTACAAAACACAATTTTAAAAAGTATAAAACTTAAAAATCCTAACCCACCCCATATTCCCGCCTGAAAAGCCACGTTTTTAATGCCCGGCGGAAGCTAATCAAGGAAGGGGCATGGCGGAGGTCACTGGGGAGAGAGTTCCATAAATTGGGGGCTGCCACAGAAAAGGCCCTCCTCCTAGTCCCCACCAGCCTGGTTTCTCTGGCTGATGGGACAGGGAGAAGGCCGGCCGTGGCGGATCTCGTTGAGCGGCCTACTTGATGTTGCTGGAGGCGCTCCTTGAGATAAACTGGACCGGAGCCGTACAGGATTTTAAAGGTTCAAAATTAGTTCTCCAAATTATATCTCAACGCTCATTATCCCTCCTCCTCCTCCATATTATTATTATTCATATTATTATTCATATTCATATTATTTCTATACCACCCCACAGCTGAAGCTCTCTGGGTGGTTTACAACAATTCATAAAATACATTATAAAATACAAATAACAATAAAAAGATCATAAAATTTCATTGCAGAAGTTTAAAAACCGAATTTAAAATTATTCAAATAACTAAAACAAGTGAATACAACTAAGCCTGCAGCTGACATAAGCCCCCTCCCATTTGCCCTTAAGAATCATTAAATGCCTCGGCATAGAGGGCGGTCTTAACCTGGTGCTGAAAGGATAGATAGTAGGCAGGCCTCAGTGGGGAGCTTGTTCCGTAATTGGGGGGCTGCCACTGAGAAGGCCCTCCTCCTCGTTGCCACCAACTGAGCCTCATTCAGAGGTGGCAGAAGGAGGAAGGCCCCAGACGTCGAGCGTAGCATCCGGGTAGATTGTGCTTGGGAGAGGCGTTCCGTCAAGTACTGCACTCCCAAGCCGTGAATCAGATTGCAAGCCTTGTTTTGTTCTTTTTGCACGAAAGTCCGTGAATATTTTTGTGCGCCTTTTTCCAAATGTATGCATCAGTTGTGCACATCTTTGAAATGAAAACATTCTTCTCCCATGGATTAAAGTGTACTTCTGCACATTTTTCAAGAGCATGCATGTTTATGCGTATTTTTTTAATGTACACATGCTGTCGAACGCGTCTGTTTTTGGTCTGTGAATCACATTGCAACCTCGGAAATGTACAGACTTCAGCCACAGATTGTGTTTGAGTCTCTGTGTTGCCGGGCCTTGAGGAAACGGAACATCAAAAACCCCTTGATCCATTGTTTCCGTCAGATTTGCCACAACAGTCAGTAAGCATGGTAAGACAGATCTTATTGAGGAGGACTGTCCTAATTATATTCACTGGCGGTCCATTTAACTATAACACAAAAGGGATTCGCTCTTCATAAACGATCACAGAACAGTCCCTCACATTCAAGGAATGGATCTTCTCCTCCCTGGGAAGCAGTCCTCACCCACCGCAATATCTGAAGACGGGATTTGCGCTAAGCCTGGTTCTGCCCGTGTGCCAGCTCCTTCTCAGGCAGTCCCCCTTGTTGCTTTGCCTCTTAACATGCGGTCCTGTCCAAGCCTCCACCTTCTCCCACTCCCAATAGTTGGACCACTAAGTTGCTCAGTCAGGTTCGGGTTAATGCAAGGAGGTTGGAAAGCCTTTCTTTCCCCCAAGGAAGCAGGGTCCCCAGTGAGAGTTGTCCTCAGCAGGCTGTGGCTTAACCCTTTGCCCCATTCCGGCATTGCCCTTGCCTCACAAGGAAGTATACCTCTTCCTGCTCTCCCCCAAGTTCCTCCTTCCTTTGTTCCCCTTTCTTGCCTTTCTTTCAGTCCATTTCGGCTTTCCTCCTCTACCATCCTTTCTCCTGGGTGCTCTCTCTCCTCCCTCAGCCACCCTCCCCCTCGCTCTCCTGTCTTTCCTTTATTCTCCCCACTTTTTCCTCGCTCCCCTTCACCATCGCCCCACTTCAGGTGATGCTAACTTTGGCTGATGGAGCAAGCTGCAAGCGAGCAAGGGCTGGCGACACATGATCAGTTTGAGCCGTCGCCATCCGTGGCTGCTCTGTCCTTGCCGTTTGCACTGGTCCGCGAGCCAGGGCATGTAAAGGGGAAACCAGCGATGCCATGAGTGACTTACTGGGCACTTGGGCAAGCCCCCCCCCCGATCCCTCACACTGTGTTCAGTCCAGAACGTGCGAACTGGGTGAGATGAACTGAAATGAATTGGTCATACGTTTTGTCGTCGAGTTCAGGGTTTTTCAGTTCGTACCAAAATTCACACATTCCTTTGCAAACAGGACAGAGAAAGAACTTTAGATTTTAAAAACTTAGAATGTCGGAGAAAGCGAAGCTGACAGTTTCTTTCATTCAGGTCAGGCCCAGAGCTTTGAATGGTTGGCTCTTTAAAATCTGGGTTGGGAATCTCCGTGTGTTCGGTGATGTTTATGGTGCTGAACTAGGTTTGCCGGTTGGGATGTCAGAGGAATCTGCAATAGGTTCAGAT
The DNA here is from genome assembly GCA_021292165.1 of Shinisaurus crocodilurus. NCBI lineage: Eukaryota > Metazoa > Chordata > Lepidosauria > Squamata > Shinisauridae > Shinisaurus > Shinisaurus crocodilurus. The sequence goes on along the minus strand of JAHFWL010000691.1, from coordinate 193,939 downwards.
TTCTATGAATCCGACACATGGATTCCGCAGCGGACCGGCTTTTTCCTGAGTCGCACGGATTCCACAAACTTGTGGACCGTTAAAAACAAAACAAACAAACAAAAAAAACCTTTCTGGAATGTTACGCAAATTTAGTTATAGCAAAATATGGGGGGGGGGATTTGAAAACCACTGACCAAAAACACACATCCCCCCCCATAGGGGCATGAAAGCATGAAAATACACATTTTGGGGGGGTTGTGCATTTTCATAACTTCAAAAATGCGCTAGTGCGAACAAACACAAACTTGGGAAATGGGGGGGGGGGAAATCTAATTCCGTCAATGAGCAGCCGTCGGAATGAAAGGCCGCTCACAATCTGCGAAACGCAGACTGCTGCATTCTGGGCCCTTCTTCCTCATTCTGCTGAGTGGCGCCCTGGGCTTTTGTCCCAAAGTCCTGCTCTGATAGCACCACTGAAAACAGTAAAGACACAGAATGGCGGATATCTGCTCGTCTCTGAAGAATGAAGTGTGCCTCAGATTTTAACTCAGACAAAAATGTTCCTTAGCACTTAGTCCTTTAGACTTTGGTGAACATGGCTGTAGTATCGTAATCTTCCCCAGTTGTAGAGGATCTGAGACAGATAAAAGATTCTGCTATTACTCCCTAGATATATCCAGATTGTGCAATTCCATTTGATAATGTAATTCAAATGATGAATCCATTTAAAGTGAAATATTGGTGATCTCATCATGGGGGAAGCGGGACTCTGGAGGCTAAATAACCACTTTACAACAGAACCCAATGGTTAGATGCTATTTAAAGAGGTAGAAATGTCTATTTCGAGATTAATTAGTCAGGTAAAACATCTGAGCATATATCCAAGATGCATATGAAATGGCAATATGATGCAAAAAAAAAAAAAGTGAACAAAACAACCAAAAGGGAGAGAGAAGCACATAAAGAAACATTAAAGTTACGTGCGAGACATCCACAGAAGACACAGCATGAGCTGCAGCTGTTCTTAAACACTTGTCCTTCCATAGAGGGCAACCATAAAATGCTCCAAAAAACAGTTGCCATCCTTGCAAGTGGAATGAGCTGTTCAGAGCTCATAACTCTGATCTTGTGACACCTTTGCAACTGCTATTAGCACTCTTCAAAATGTGGGAACTCTTGCTCTTGGATCTCTCACATCACAATGCCTGGGTTCAGACAGCACGATAACCCGCACTCAAGGGTTGAGTAGGGTTGAGTGTGGGTTGCCATTGAACCGTGGGTTGTTGTTGAAATGTGGGTTATCGTGCTGTCTGAACCCAGCTGAGATAGCAAACTATGGTAAACAACCCAACAACAAACCATGGGTTCTCTTCATGGATTGTTCTCTTCATGGAGTCAGTATGGCGTAGTGGTGGGAGTGTTGGACTGGGACTCGGGAGATCCGGGTTCTAGTCCCCGCTTGGCCATGAAACTCACTGGGTGACTTTGACCCAGTCACTGACTCTCAGCCTAACCTACCTCACAGGGTTGTTGTGAGGATCAAATGGAGAGGAAGAGGATTATGTAAGCCGCCTTGGGTTCCTTGCAGGAAAAAAGGCGGGGTATAAATATAATAATAAATAAATAAATAAATAAATGGATTATTTGTGGTTAACAAGCCATGGCTTGTTAGTGCAGCTGGGTTCAGACAACATGATAACCCATGGTTCAACAACCCACACTCAACCCCTGAGTGTGAGTTATTGTGTTGGCTGAACACAAACGCCATTGCGTTTGAGGCTCTAAGAAGCGTGCCCAGCTGAAACAAAGATACTTTAGCAGAAAGGGGCAACTTAAACTAATAAAGTATTTACTTCTTAATTGATTTTTTAAAAAAGTTCTACACAACTTGAAGAGGAAACAGTGGGGCCAAGTCCACCCAAGTTAGTTGTAATTGACAGTGCAATCCATTACATGTCTACCCTTGAAGTAAGTTCCACTTTCAATGGGCATAACTCCCAGGTATGTGGGTTTAGGCATGTAGCCTCAGTCCCAATGAAAGCAATTGAACCTGTGCTATTGATTGCAATGGAACATTTAGCCCAATCCTATGCATGTTTAATCATAAGTAAGCTGTATTGTGTACAAGGGGCCTCCCTCACAGGTAAGTCTGCACAGATTGCAACCTTATAGTACAACCCTAAACATGTTCACTCTGAGATGGACAGGTCGGTCTATTTCTGGTCCATGTCAGTTTCACATGTGTTCATTCATAAGTCTGTTCCATCCCATTTGCGCATCAATCTGTGAATTTAAGGAAAACATCCACATCGGTCTGTGGAAATTTGCATTTAAATAAGTGTAGTTCTTGCACAAAATACTCATTTTTGTAGCATTTTGTCCTAAAATATTAATTGTTCTATGCACTTCATCCTGAAATATGCAGTTTTGTATACATTTTGGGACTTTTTTTGAGCGGAGAAGTGCAAAAACCAAAGGATAACTGTGTTCCAATCTGCATAATATCCGGGGAAGTGTGAATCAAGTCAATTCACTTACTTAGTTATTATATATTTATTTATTTAATACATTTTTATACTGCCCAATAGCTGAAGCTCTCTGGGCAGTTTACAACAGTTAAAGCCATAAAATACAATACAATATACCGTAAATATAAAATTTAAAACTATAGATTAAAAACAAACAGCAAAGTTAGCAGCAGCAGTTGGGGAGCTCATTCCACAACCAGGGTGCCACAGTAGAAAAGGCCCTCCTCCTGGTAGCCACCTGCCTCACTTCCTGCTGCAGGAGCTCTCGGAAAGGACCGCTGACGAAGATCTTATGACGATCCTTCAGATACCCTGGCCCCAAGCCATTTAGAGCTTTGAATGTTAGTACCAGCACTTTGAATTGGGCCCGGCGGAAACAGACTGGCAGCCAGTGCAGATGAGAAAGCACTGGCATAATATGTTCACGTCGGCCAGTCCCCATTAATAATCTTGCTGCCCTATTTTGGACCAGCTGAAATTTCTGGACCGTTTTCAAAGGCAGCCCCACGTATAACTTAAATATGTAGACTGAATTAAAAGCATGCCTAGGCGTCACTCAGAACTAAGCTCTATTGGGTTCAATAGGGCTTCCTCCCCAGTAAGTGTGCTTAGCATTACAGTCTTTTGTGACAGAAATGTAGTTGGATTGGGGCCATTGACTAGACAAGGTGATAAATTTGATACATGTTTGATGATGAAGAATCTTAGCAGATGACAAGGAGTTCAGCCCAAGACTTAGAGAAAGCTGCGGTGGCGGTGGCGGTGGCGGTGGCGGTGCTGGAGAAATTTCCACCCCCTCTTCAGTGCTCAGGCTTGGACTGTTTTGGACTTTGCTGCTACTCTGCAACACAACACTAACAACATTTTCACATGATGCTAAAAGGGTTTTTTCTCTCTCCTTTATGTCAGCTGAGGGTCCGTCAGGGAAAATGACATTTCCCCTCAAACCTCTTCAAAAGCCTGTGTCCTGTCTGACAGCATTTATCCTCACTAATTTGTTTCTCTTCCTCACACACACACACACACACCCCTTCTCTCTTTCTCTTATTTCACGCACGCATTTCTTTCTCTTTAAAATGCAGAGTCACAGTGATGCATACAAATGTAACCCTGTTCCTGCTATAGGGGACGAAAAATGTTCTAACACACTTTAATGGCAATTTAATCCCCCACCCGTCTCCCCGCACAAATTGCTAATCTGTGATCTGAAATTCAAATGTGAATGGTGCAGTTGCTCTGCAAGGCAATCAGAAGCAAGGATTTCTGAGCGAACCAATGGCCATTCACAAATGCTGCTGTGTATGCATGGAATCTGCAGGCAGGATGTCCTCTTCAGCAATGTTCCTTACTACTACTACTACTACTACTACTACTACTAATAATAATGAGAGGCAGTGTGGTGTAGTGGTTAGAGTGCAGGATTGGCACTTGGGAGACCCAGGTTCTAGTCCCCACTCAGCTATGAAGCTCACTGGGTGACTTTGGGCCAGTCGTTGACTCTTGACCTCACCTACCTCACAGGGTTGTTGTGAGGATAAAATGGAGAGGAGGATGAGGATTATGTAAGCCACCTTGGGTTCCTTGCAGGAAAAAAGATGGGCTATAAATGTAAGAAATGTATTATTATTATTATTATATTATTATTATTATTATTATTATTATTACCACCAGCAGCAGCAACAGTAGCAGAACTAAAGTTCTTCACTGGCTCACCTCACCCTTTCTACTCTTGATAGAAAATCAGTGTATCAGAGACAGGATTTTAGCCTAGCCTTCTGCCTGAAATGCTAGCTTTCTATATGCAGGGACTTTTTTTTTTTTTTTTTTTGCATGGAGAGGCATTCCATCATGGGAGCACCTGTCAGAAGTGGTACAGCCCAGAACTATGAGAGCAGTCCTAATTGGGGTGGAAGGCAATGATCGTTAGCGTGCCAACAGACAGAAGCTCCCCGCGCTCCAACCCGGCAGATGCCACGGGCTTCTTTTCAGATAGGATAGCTGAAAGGATGCGGAAGCTTGTCCTGCAGCACAAATGGGAGGCTAGGTTTCAGCCCCTGAATGTTTCCCCCTTCTCTCCCCCTGCCCACTCTTTGAAGCCTTCTGACTTTTGCAAGACCCCCCCCAAACAAATGTGGGAATGCCTTGCCTTGAGGAGACCAAGACACCTTGGAGGGCAAAGTTTTAATTAACAAGGGGCACGGCCAGTCCCAGAAGCATCAACGTGAATGCCGTTTGAATCAAAGTAAAGGACTTTGCTTAAAATGCAAAAATTGTTAATGCAAGAGAGAGCATGAAATAGACCCCTGGTGCAATGGAACGGGATTGTTATTTCTAGCGGCAGTTGTGTTTCTCCCTACAAACCAACCACTCATCTAACCGCCCCCCCCCTCTGGACACCCATTTGCCTAATTTGTACTTTTCTTGGAACTGAGACTTTGGGAAGTTCATCTGCACTCATTCTGGCTTAATGTGTTCATTTCTTGGCAATAAAATATTTGAAAGAAGCAGATAGCACCCTTATCCACCTTCTGCAGCCACTAAAACTCAACCTTTGCTAACTTCAAGCCCTGACCTTTCTCTCATATATAGTACTTATGTAGCATAACAGAGAGCCAGTCGTGGCGCAGTGGTGAGAGTGTTGGGCTGGGACTCGGGAGATCCGGGTTCTAGTCCCCACTCGGCCATGAAGCTCACTGGGTGACTTTGGGCCAGTCACTGACTCTCAGCCTCACCTACCTCACAGGGTTGTTGTGAGGATAAAATGGAGAGGAGGAGGAGGAGGATTGTGTAAGTCTCCTTTGGTTTCTTGCAGGAGGAAAAAAGGCAGGATATAAATGTAACAAACAAACAAACAAACAAACAAACAATTAAATAAATAATAACCTGGTGCATACAGCCATTTCATTGAACTGGACCTTTGCATACTAATTCTCCCATTTTGGCAGAGACTGTCCCAACGTAGGGATGCATGAGAATTTCATTTTTGCTTGCAAAACATGTGAGCATGCCCCATTCGAAGGACTGGACACAAGTGCAAGCATGAGCACATCTCTGCTGAAAATATACATCAAGTGTCGCACATGTCATGTGCTCATGTTCACCTCACTCCTGATCCCCAGTTCAATTTGTGCAAATTTCCTCTGTCTGTAGAATGGAATCAGCCCGACTTTAGTCTACTACGGAGGACATGATTTCTGCAAATTTGGGGAAGCTTGCGCCAATCTCCCATGTCATCACTGCTCGATTTGCGCAAGTTTCCCATTCACACAGAGGGAGCAGCGATCGCAAATGCAAACAGGAACAGAGCATGAGATGAACAGCAAGACAATGTTCGGAGAATCCTGGCCATCTCGAATATTGCATGTTCGCCCAGCCGGAGCCTTGCGAAACATTCCTCATTATTTATAATATAAATAATGGCATGGGTGCATCTTGACTCCTGTGTGCATACATACATGTAAAGCAGGGACCGGCAACTTGTGGCCCTACAGATATTGTTGGCCTGCACGTCCCATCACCTGTCACCATAAGCTGGACTGCTGATGGGAGTTGCACTCCAACAACTTCTGGAGGGCCACAAGTTTCCCTGCCCTGATATAAAGGCATGCACACGAATGCTAAAGCACCATCTAGAACACAGATGGCCATTTCACCAGGTTGGTTCATTTTGAATTGTCACTATTATAAGAAAACACACACAGCCTCTTTGCAACTAAGCTGGTGCAAAACAGGCTACTGAGCAGGCAAAGAAGAGCTGACAGCAATATGTAATTTTATTTATTGGTTTGTTTGATTATTACATTTTTATCCCACCTTTTTCCCTCTTACAAGGAACCCAAGGCGGCTTACATAATCCTCCTCCTCCTCCTCTCCGTTTTGTCCTCACAACAACCCTGTGAGGTAGGTTAGGCTGAGAGTCAGCGACTGGCCCAAAGTCACCCAGTGAGCTTCATGGCTGAGTGGGGACTAGAACCCAGATCTCCCTGAGTCCCGGTCCAGCACGCTAACCACTACGCCACAATGGTTGTTAAGGTGGTCTGACTGTGATCCTGGGTATGATTAGAGGGCTGTCACAAATATGCATGAGAACCCTTACTTGCATTTGTGAAGTGTTGGTTGGAGGGTACAGCTTAAGCAGCAGGAAAGTGCAATCCAATCATACACTTGTATTCTCAGAAGTTAGTCCCATTGACTTCAAGGGGGCTTACTGCCAGGTAAGTTGGTATACGATTGCAGCCTAAATGTTTGGGTGTTGTTTTGCTCGCTGTACTAATATAGTGCACAATCCAGGCAACGTTAAACACTTTAAAGTCATCATTTAGCTGAGCTCCATTGATTTCAATGGGAGTAATTGAAACCCAGTGCTGGACTCTCTCATTGAGATCAGTAGGGACTTGATATTAATTAACTTAAGCAGGTTTGGGCTTGTACTCTTAAAGTCTCTGAACAGAGGGTAATGATCAATCCATTAATTAAGCATTGGAAACGTGTTTTGATTTGTCACGGTCTCCTCCGCTTTGTTTTGCACCTGGAATTCCTGATGCCAGTGGTGCACTGTTTGCCACTGTGCATGCGTTTCGCTCCATTTTTCATTCCTAGACCGCAGGCAGGTATTTGATTGAACTCAGGTATTAGCAGCCCTTTCACCCTCCAATACTCCTGCTGGTTTTTTTCCGTTATTACATTTCTATCCATCATCCGAGGCTGCTGCAGTGCGCAGCTCAAGCCGCATGTGGCTTGTTGCACAGTATTTCAGGTTCCCTCAAACAAGTGGCTTTTCACGGCCACCGAGAACTGCAGACAACGCAGCAAAGCAAAGTTTCCGGGGTCTGTTCTCTTGACTTGTCTGCTCCTCTCTGGGGCATTTGCCACTCTGCCCCTTGTGCTTAGCCTAATTTCTTTTACTCTGAGATCTTCGCACTGAGTTAACCAATCCATTAATTTCTCTGTATCCAGGAAGATCATCTGAATATTCTGTCTTTTCTTCTTCTTTCCGATGTGGAAGAGTTTGTTACAGAAATTGTAGCTAAATATCTGCTGAGAGCAATGAGAATATGGGCTGAAATAGAACCTAATTAAACCTGTGTTTTTTTTATTTTATTTTTTTATGTTTATTTCTGTTTTAACATGTCTGATCTTTTAGGACTGTTTTAGGACTTTAGTGATGGCCTTGTATTTTACTTTGTATGCCAACTGTTGTATAAGTCTTATTGTGAGGTCTGCTGGCTGGATCGATACAATTGATTGTTTGATTAGCTTAATTTCATGTGGAGAGATGGTCTCTGAGCAAGCCAAGAAGCCACGGGGGCTGTGATTCTGCGAGAAAGCTGAAATAGCACATGGTCTTGAGTTAGGCATAGAATTCAGTTTCCTGAGAATCTCGGATATCATTCTCTTCTTTTTTAAAAGAGCAAGATTCTAGACCTCATGACTGCAAAACTATGCTTGAACGTGTGCGGAGCTCGATTGGGGTGGTGGTGGTGGAAGCCTGGGGAACTCACCGGGCTCGACCCCCAGAGCTCCGCTCAGCCTACCTGCTTCCCTGGCTCAACTTGCATTCTCTGGCGGTACGCTTTTTATGTAGAAAATGGCGTAAGATACATTTAAAATGGCCACGATTTGCACAAGTCACGCAAATCGTGGCTGCCTTTAACGTACCTTACGCCATTTTCTACGTAAAAAGCATACCGCCAGGAGCCTGGAAGTCCAGCGAGCACCTTGGCTAGCGCTCGCTTTCGGCCCGGCTCGACAGGTGTGGTGGCAGCGCTCGCTAAGTGCCCAGCGAGTTGGGTGGTGGGCAGATCGCCCATCCCTAGGCCCGCCGCCGGATGGATGAATCCGTCTATTGGCAGGCCATGCCACTTTCACATGTGGTCACTCATACATTCGTCCCCCCCTGAATTCCACATGGATCCGTGATTTTTTTTAAAGAGAAAAATCTGCACGGAAGTTCGCACTTGAACGTGCATTTTCCGATAAAAAGACACATAAATATTCCTAAAAATATTTCCCTTCAAAAATACACATCTCTAAGAGTGTGATCCAATGTGGCTTCCCGTAACCCTCTGAACTAGAGGATTACAGCCAGGCACCCTATATGAGGGCGGGAGGAGCGTGGAGGCGAAGGCCGTCTCCCTGTCTTTTGCCCCTGCCCACGAGGACGGCGGGCTGAGGCACCGCCAGGATACATGATAGCCCAGCGGAGGCTCACGAGTCCCCTCCCCTCTGCACCCACAAACCTCCGGCTCTGAGGTTGCTCTTCTGACCTTGGAGCTGCGGCCGGCACAACATTTCCCCCCGAGCCGGCTGCGAGGGTGGAGGGAGGGCGCTACGAGCTCAGAGTCCCAGCTCCATCCTCAGAGCGCATTTCCAAGGCCGGAGCTGGGACTCTGATCTCTCCCATGGCCGGCTAGACAGTGTCTAGCCGGCCATAGGATTGTGCCCTAAATGGATCTTCTCCTTTAAAAAACAAAACAAAACACTATCCATTTTAAAACACATTTTGATACATTTGTTTGTGCCAAGAATGACCCCTGAATATTCAGGCACTGCAAAGGCCAGTAGCTAAGGTTGAAGGCAATCATACACACACTGATCTGGGAGTGAGTACCATTGAACTCAATGGGTCTCCTTCCAAGTAAACATGTAGATTCATAGATAGAGTTGGAAGGGGCCTACAAGGCCATCATCGAGTCCAACCCCCTGCTCAATGCAGGAAACTAGAGGAGGGGGTCTCCCATCCAAGTAATAACCAGGCCTGACCCTGCTTAGCTTTCCACGCTCAGACAAGCTGAGCCAGCGTGAGCCACAGGCAGCATTGGACTGTATGTCCCAATCCACGCATTACTCCAGTGGGTGTGTATTAGGAGTCAGGACAGTTCATACAGGAATTTGCAGAGACTGAATCCTTCAAGCATTCCTCCTTGAGTCATCAGCCCAAGATGTGCTTCAATGAGATTTCCAGTGGCCAAGGGGCAGGTGTCGATGCCCTTCACCCTCCCATGGCTAGCCGAGCCAGAATGCATTATGGATCTCGACCATCCTTACATCATAACCTACGGAGAATCGCAAATGATCCACATTTACTCAAAGCAGAGGGCTGGGATTGCTGAATTACCGTAATCATTTTGGTGGCCCTTGTAGCAGTGGTGGGAATGAATTGGTGGACCCCCAAGCAGTACGATATTGGGGGGGCAATATTGGGGGGCTGCTCAGCTCCACAGCAGTGGCAGGTTCTTCTTCCCTTTCTTGGCTGCCAGAGCAGCATATATATATTTTTTGGTTGGCCACACACCAGTGCAACGTCATTCCCTGGCATTGTGGGTAGGGGAAAAGCTGCTGCCATAAAAAAGATGGCTGTCGCTGAGGCGGTTTTCTCCACAATGTCCCGGGACGTTGCTGTGCCCAGGCGGTCTGCGGGGGGGGGGGGAGAGAAAAGGGCGGCACACAACTGTGAGCACCTGAAAAATTCAGAGAAATGCCTGTCCCCTTTTCACCGTCCCGGAGTGAGGTGGGGCTGCAAACCTGGCGGGGCCGATTTGGTCTCAGCCCTGTGTCTTGAACATGGTGGCGCAAAAGAGAGGCAGACATTGTTGAGGATGCTGCATCGAAAGGATTTGTTTGCTGCTGATCTTTGAGAAGGTTTGGATCACTGAAACCGTGCTCCTTGGTTTCCCTTGCACAGAGTCGGAAGCATGCGAGCAAAGTTCGACTTTACTATATGCTGCATCCACTCGATGGAGGCTGCCCCGCAAAGAAGCTGAGGTCAGAAAACGTGAGTATTGTTGCTATGTCTGTAAGCAGTTGCCGAGTGGGGACTGTTGGACTGCAATACCTAGAACGCACTGGACAATTTTATAGGGGTGTGCAAATCAGCAAAACTCATGCTTGCTGAAGTTCTCTGAATTCCATCTCAAAACTTGTTCCAACTTGAATCCAGATCAAATTGTGAGCTTTTGTTATGGTCTTGTCTGGAGTGGCCCACTCCCTCTCTCATCTCCCTCTGCACAGCCTGCTGGAATGGTGACAGTTGAGGGAGGAGGAGCCCTCATGAGGGAGGCCTTTCAGCAGGGCTGGTGGAATGGCCCTGCGCTCCCTCTCATCTCCCCCATTGAGAGAGCTTCTCAAACCCATGGACTGGTCAATCGCCCGGTGGCTCAGACAAAGGAGAACCTTCCAGAACCCCCCTCTGGGCCAAGGATGAGCAAAGTAAAGAATCATCCAGACTCAGACACATGATTCTTTCTCCACCCAGGAAGTGGGGGGCAAGGAGATATACTCCACTGGGAAAGGAAGTCGGTGTGTGTGTGTCTCTTCTTTGCCTCGGAAGTGGTGGGTTCTCCTTCGCTGGAGGTATTTAAGCAGAGTCTGGCTGGGCACCTGTAAGGGATGCTGTAGCTGCACCTTGCAGTGCAGAGCCTGCATTGAGCAGGGGGCTGGACTAGAGGTCCCTTCCAACTCTGTGAATCTATGATTACGGGCTAAGCCCAAAAGCTCTCTGAATTTTAGGCCCATGTCGTAATGGGCTTGCCTGGCTCCCACCTTCCTAACTGCTGGTTCCCTTGGTTCCCAGAACTTACCCTTGCAAAGGGCAGGAGTGCTGGTGGCAGTGCTGGAAGCTGTATATCTTTATCACCTGGACACTTGCACTGAGTGTCAATTAACATCAGGGAGCATGGGAAACGTAATTTTCCGGTGCCTCCCCAATCAAGTGATTTGCCTGGGAAGCTCTAGGAACTACATTTCCCATAACCCCCAGTGGCAATGGATATGTTTGCATGAGTGTCCAGGCTTTAGAGATGAGACTCTACTCTACCACCAGCCTTTCCTATTGGCTTCTGCCGCTGCCTGCCACTGGGACTCCCCTTGGTTGGTGCTTCCCTATGAAGATCAGGGAGGCCATGACTGAAGGAGATGATTGTCTAGGAGTGTAATGCACCAACATTATGGGCTAGAGATGAACTCTCGGAAAACAGCAACAACAACAACACATGAGCGTTCCTTAAGACTCTTCTGTGAAACCTAGAATTACTGAGCCGATCACCGTACAAGCTGCAGGGAACTCATCATCCATCACTAGTTATCTATCTCTTGAGTTTTATAGCATTGTGTAGGAAATAAATCTTGCATCTTGTTGCCGCTGGAGCAAACGTTAACCTTTCCTTTTCAAATATGCTTTTAACATTTCCACTAAAAGTCATCTGAGAAGGTTGCAAACGGTACCTTTCGCCCTCTCAGATTTGGCGATCACTGACTTTGATTCCTGGAGTTCTCTTCCTCAGTAATCCGCATAAGAAATTCTGTTGAGTGCCAACAACGTCAAGATCCCTTGGGCAAGCCAGCCCAAGAGGGGACTCACTGCTAGCGATGAATGGATCGGTCTGTTTCTGATCTGTGTCAGTTACGCTTGTGTTCAATCATAAGTCTATTCCATTTTCTACAATTTTTTAAAAAATGTATACAAAAATTTCCATTTAAATTTTGCACATTTGCCCTTTAAAATACACATTTTTGTAGGCATTTCCCCTTAAAACATATGATATTTCTGTAAAATATTTTTGTATGTATTTTTTTTTTAGCTGAGAAATATACATCACACACAAAAACACACACACAAAATCAGAGAAATGCAGTCATCTGAAGGATCAGTGCATTCCGATTAGCCTGGAAAGTTTGAAATTAGGACCAAATGAAATTCTCCAACATCTCAACTAGGGACGAGTGAGAGAATGTCTTTCAGTTTATGGGTTTTGGGTTGTGGTTTTGTTTGTTCGTTTTAAAATAAGAGCTTACCATCCCCCCCCCCAATCCCTCCATAAATGAGATGGAAATACCTTTTTTAAAAAAAATGGATGTGGGAGAAAGCGACACGGACAGATCTCTCCATCCCAACAGTCCCTTCTGGGGAACCGTGGGGCAGCATTTGGGTCACCCTGGCAATGCAGATGGCATGATTCGGAAGGAGATAGGGAGGAGTGTGTGCTGGCTCCATTTTGTGGGCAATGGAAATGCTTCCTCCCTGCTGAGAGATGTTGCTCAGATGTCCTGCAGACCACGGATGGGACATGGGAGAGTGAGCAGGGCAGCTGTCAGGCCTGTTGGGGCCGTTTAAACACCAGCTGGGTTCAGGCAAGGGAAGATTCCCTCCACCGGAACTCACCTGGAGCACAAAGAGAGAGACAGGAAGAGAGCACAGGGGAAGACAGGGATGACTTTGGCTGGCTTACGCCCGCTCCCCTTTCATTATCCGAGGCCCTTAATTGGCAGCAGGGAAGGTGCTGATTGGAGTCAGGGGATGCACCCTGCCACACTGGCTCAGCTTGTCTGAGTGTGGAAAGCTAAGCAGGGTCAGGCCTGGTGATTACTTGGATGGGAGACCCCTCCTCTAGTTTCCTGCATCCAGCAGGGGGTTGGACTTGATAGCCTTGTAGGCTCCTTCCAACTCTATGATCTATGACTCTATGACTATGACCTCTGCAAGAATGGCCTTTGAGGCTAATCTGGAAAGTACCGCCCTCGTTTTAGACTCAAGTGACCTCATTTGCCCTTGCTGACATCATCCTTATCACCATGTGATCCCTGATTGGCTGGGATCATAATGTGTGGCTAATCCAGGAAAGAGAAAGAAGAAGCAGCTGGGCAGGGGTGGGCGGGCAATGACCATTCAAGAAAGAAAGAAAAAACAGCAATCAGGGATCCTGTCAGCAGACTGGATCAGGGCAAGGTGAATTTGTGCACAAAGGGCTGGGTCCAGATTTAAACTCTCCATCCCCTCCTTCCAACGGCAGCCCCCTGCCTCCACTCTAGCTCCCAGAAAACACTACCCAGTGCATCAGGAGACCCTGCTGAATGGGGTGAGCTGTCAGGAGGGGTAGAGGGGAAATCCCCCCAAAATCAGGTGGAGGGGCCTTCTGTGTGCAGGGCCCTTCCTCTCACAGAAGGCTTTTTTTTTTTTTTTAACCCAAAATGTTTTCCCCAGAATATTTGGGTACCACCTTAATACATACGAACCTTTAAAAGGAAGATTTCTTAATTGCTGCAGAGCATCCCATCATGTCTCAGGATTCCCCCCCCCCCAGCCAGAGCTGCTATAGATTCTTATGCTTTATGTGGCTAGATTTATTGTACGCAGCTGTCCCTCGCAATACATAGAAATTGGAGCACACAAAAGCCAAATACCTCTGGCATGATGTGCTCTTAATACGACCATAAAATCCTCGCTGATCAATTTTGCCGGGGACACAAAAAAGGGCAGTAAATAATTGGCGCAGAGGCACGGGTGACTATAAGTGAGCAGAAGCGGTTTGGTTAAAGGTAGTTTTATCCTAGCATGAGGTGGTCTTCCTGCGGAGGTGCAAAGAAAGACACACTGGCAAGGGGGGAGGATAGTAGAAACACTGCCCGGGATGCAACCCTCAGCTCCCAAATCCTGCCTTTATGTCAACTGGGTCAGGAGACAGAGTCGAGACCTATCATTTCCCAGTGCAGCCATGTGACAGAGGGCTGTTCCCTATTTTAACGGCCTCCTCTGTTGGAAGGCCTGTGCAGTCCAAGTCTGGTATACAGATAAAGAAGCCTCAGAAGGAAGAGTGGAAGGGCCTTGAAAGCTGCCCATCAGCAGCACCTGGACGGCAAACTGTGCAAGGCACGCAGTCTTCCATACTCTGGCGAGACGTACTGCATTTCTCTTTAAATCATAACACTCATTTGCAGATTGGCATCTATACCTATGAATTAGCATATGCAGATTTCATGCAAATTGCTGTCCCCTTTGGTCCACTTTTTGGGTGATGCGTTTCCTCTGTTTTGGCAAATCATAGGCGGCCACCCTAGATCCTCACCCCTCCGTCACACACTATCTCCAAGTGGGTAGCACGGACGGATCCCTCATCAACTATGGGAGTGAGGAGTGCAGCGCTGAGCCAAACTTTCTCTGAGTTTTTCAAAGAAAATTTCGGAGAGTGTTTGTTTGTTTGTCTTTGTGCTCACCACTTGTCTCCCAAAAGGATGCTGCCTCTTTGCAACACTTTCTCCAGATATTCCCCACCACTTGTGTGTGTGGGGGGGTGCAACATGGTGGCCAAGCTGCCAACACAGGTTGACACTGTTGCTGCTACTACTTGGAGTGGCAGCAAAACCAAAAACACCCCACCCCCAAAGAAATAAACAAAAGCCAAGTCTGAGGAAAGAAAAAAGAAAAGGGAAAAAAAAAAGAGGCTGTTCTACCACTATTGGTAATGGTGAGCCTTGCCGTCGAGAAACTGTTGGAAAGATTTCTCATCCCCCTGGAGGAAAGTTGTGAAATGGTCGTGTGTGTGTGTGTGTGTGTGTCCCCCCAATTTCACTGCCCCACTGATAGGATGGAGAATTTCCAGAGTCCATTTGCTCACAGCTCTGGCTCATAAGATCCTGCTGGATCGATCAGGTCCGAAGGTCAATTTAACCCACTGTTCTGTTTCCCATAGTGGCCTCCAGGAAGTCCATAAGGTGAGAGGGGGGCCATAAAGGCAACAGCCCACCTACAGTTATTGCCCCCCTCTCCAGCATGACATTCAGTGGTATACTACCTCTGAATATAGAAGCTCCATTTAAAATGTATAATAGCCACTGATAGGCACCTCCTCTACGAAGTCGTCTAGTCCTCTTCCAAAGTCATCTACAACAGTGTTCTCTAACCTTGGGTCCCCAGATGTTTTTGGCCTACAACTCCCAGCATGCCCCAGCCAGCGTAGCTGGCTGGGGAATGCTGGGAGTTGTAGGCCAAAAACATCTGGGGACCCAAGGTTAGAGAACACTGATCTACAACATCTTAGAACAGGGCTGTTGAACCTCAGGCCACAAGGCCAAATCCAGTCCTCCTGGGGCTACAATCCAGCCTTCCAGGGTTTGCCAAATGGCCCCGCCCTCTTCCTCTGGCCCCGCCCCTTTCCCTCAATGACCGATCATCAGGTGGTTTCCTGGCTTTTGCGCAGTGTTTTCTCCCATTCTAAAAAGTAGAAATGCCTCTTTTCAGGTGTGATTACTGGTAGTAAGAAATATGCTGGTCTTTTTGGTATTTTGTCCCCACCTTTCTGCCTTTGGCCCCTCCCACTCCTGGAACATGTCCCGTCCCCCCCCCAAAGACCTCTGAAATCGAGTTTGGCCCTCACAAGGTTGGAAGGGATCTCATAGATCGTCTGGTCCAACCCTCTGCCAGTGGAGGAAATCCATTGCTTCAGCATCCATGCTAAGTGGCCACCCAGTCTCTGCTTAAAAAAAGATGGATCCTGTACAAGAGTCAGCAGAGGCTGGTGACTCCTGTGTCAGTGGCTGTGGCCTGTGGCTCACGCTGGCTCAGTTTGCCTGAGCGTGGAAAGCTAAGCAGGGTCAGGCCTGGTTATTACTTGGATGGGAGACCCCTCCTATTAGTTTCCTGCATTGAGCAGCAGGTTGGACTCGATGGCCTTGTAGGCCCCTTCCAACTCTATGATCTATGAATCTATGAATCCATTGCATCTTTTTATTGTAGCTTCATGGGAGCTATCCATGGTGCTCCATGGTGGCGAACCTATTCCGAGGATGGCGTTCAGCACTGTGGAGAGCTCCTATAAAGCTCCAACTGGAAGAATTCATAGATTCCATAGATCATAGAGCTGGAAGGAGCCTACAAGGCCATGGAGTCCAACCCCCTGCTCAATGCAGGAAACTAGAGGAGGGGTCTCCCATCCAAGTAATAACCAGGCCTGACCCTGCTTGGCTTTCCATACTCAGACAAGCTGAGCCAGCGTGAGCCACAGGCCTGCAATGGATAAGGAGGCCCACCGACACAGGAGTCACCACCAGGCCCCCCTGACAAGAGTCCTTCTGTGGCAGTCTGAACATAAGACGTGCACAGCTCAGGTCCATCAAATGCAGCACCTTGTTTTCTAACAGTGGCCAGTCAGATGCCTCCAGAAAGCCAACAAGCAGCGGAGGAGGCCGGTGACTCCAGTGTCAGCAGGGCTGCATGTCCACACTGGATTTTACTCCGAACTTTTAAGGAGCTATCCATAGTGCTGAACCTATTTGGGGGGTTTGGGGTTGGTTTCAGCACCACGGACAACTCTTTTAAAGCTCAGAATGCAATCTGGAGCAGATATGCCGCCCCGCTGACGTTGGCGTCACCGGCCTCCACTGCCAACAAGGAGGACGTGACAGCAGCACCCGCCCTCTCTCCCATCATGCACCTGCTATTATGCCTCCGAACATGGTGGTTCCACTGCGTTGGCCCTCACAGTTGTTGACAGACCGTTATGGATTTGTCTCGCCCCCTTTTTTTTAGAGCCATCTCAGCTTGCAGCTGTATTCTTCTCTGTGTGATTTGCTCTGCCTACTCTCAGAAAGATTAAAAAAAAAACAAGGACACGTTTCGTCGTTTCAGGCTTTGGGGGTCTGTACTGTTGTTGCACTTTAGCGGCTCGCCAGTCATGTCTACCTTTTCAGCATCTCAGACAATCCCAGTCCTAGCAAAACTTTGGAAATAAAGACATTCTTTTGTGCCTCCGTGGGAAATATTTCATTCCACCCACCCTCAGACTGCTGGAGGGGCATGTTCGAGGCGACTGCCCGCAGCTCCTCAACCTTTCATGAGCACCTCTCGTACACACCTCGCAGCAACTCATCCTGAAACCGTCTAACTGCTCCAGTTCATTCTGCCGGCTGTACAAGATGCGCTTTGAAGTTGTAGAATGTTATTTAAAAAGGAGCTCTGTGAATTAAGGGTATGTCTAGGCATGAATATGGAATCACAGGAAGACAGATGATCGTGGCATGGCAGGGGGAAAAAAATGTAACACAATGAAATGTTAATGAATCTATGTGGGGCTGGAAATAATTCTTATGCGGCAAATATGTTTTGACAAAGTAGGATGCTGTCAGGGGCGGCTGGATCTCTGTGCGGGGCTGCCCCGTGTGGCGAGCCACTGAACTGCAGCTGGCAGCTTCTTGGTGAACTACCCTCAGGCCCCGGTCTGACTCCGCCCACTCAGGCTAGCCATTGGATCCATCCTCCTAAACAGGAAGGACTATCAAAGGGCTTCCTGTTCCATTTAAGCTTTGCTTGAGCAACAAGGTCTTCCTGAGCTCTGGTATGTTCCTGCATCTTTGATGGTTCTTCTCACTCGCTCCTTGATCCTAACCCCTGGTTTTGTCCTTTGGGCATCATTACCGGCTCGTCTCCTGGCTCAACTCAGACTGTTGCCCATGGCCCAAACCTGACAGCCTAGCCATTTGTATGCCACCTGGAGCTCCATGGATAAGAAAGCCAAATTTTACAGATTCGGGTTGCTTCCAAAGTTGTCGCCATCTAAACCCCGCCCCTCCCCGCCCCTCCCCGCGGATTTGAATTATCTGGTCTTGCTTCTGAACTAGTGTGTGAGGAACCCTCCATTGCATGTACAGCTCACTGAAGCTTCCAATTCCGCTTGTGCCTCCCTCGCCCCCTACGTGAATGATGCATGTGTGCATATATTGACAGAAACAATGAGCAAATGCAATCCTTTTGCAACGTGGTGTCTGAAACCAGGGAGGGCTGCTCCAGCCGTTAGTCTCCGGTACGTAACCTCCTGTGCCAGAAGGGCTTTGGGTCCCTCAGCAAACCAGGCCAATTGGGCTCTATGGGTCAATACATAGGATCTATGTATCCCTCCTAATAGACATGATGCATCTATGAGAGGACTGTGGGAGGTCGGGGCTTCCAAATATGCCGCTCGCATGTCTAAAACTCAACTTAGGAAGTTGATAATACCGGGATTCTGATCATGGACTGCAAGTCGCACTGCACAAAAGGCAGACTGCAGATGTAGTGCACTTCATTCAGATTACTCCATGCCTCGGTGACTTCCAGCTATGCAGGCAGTACCAAGCCTCAACCAGTTTTTCTTTATAAACTATTTTGTTTGTAGGGGAGGACCCATAGCTCAGTGTGACAGAGCACCTGCTTGGCATACAGGAGGTCCCCGGTTCAATCCCCGGCATCTCCAGGTAGGGCTAGGGAGGAATCCTGCCTGAAAGCACAGAGCAGAAGAGTCGAGAACGAGAAGACAATTAAAACAAAAATCAAATGGAGACTCACCTGAGCACATGAGCTCAGAGGTCGCGAGGTGATCAATGGAGAGGAGGCGATAGATTCATTCGGCTCCCCTTCCCCGACTGATGACCTCACGGCCTCCGAGCTCATGTGCTCCAAACCTACAAGCCCCTTCCTTTTATGGGATGCCAACTTTATTTTATAGAAGCTAGCAATATTATCCATGAGGGGCTCAGATTGTTCTGACCTCCAGACTTGCATCTGAAGAACAGGGTGGCCTCTGAAATACGGATGAGAACATAATAAGGGCAATGCTGAATCAAACAGAAGGCCTACCTACTCCGGCATTCGGTTCGCCTCCTAGCTGCCTGTGGGAAGCCCACAAACAGGACTTACATGCAATGGCACCCTCCTGCTTATGCATACAGCATGTGAAATAGCACACTCCTGCTCATGTATACAGTAATTGGTATACAGAGGCATGCTGCCTCTGATACCGGAGGTAACATATAGCCATCAGGACTAGTAGCCATTGATAGCCTTCTTCTCCATGAATGCGTCCAATCCCCTTTTAAAGCCATCCAAATTGGTGGCCCGTCACTGCCTCTTGAGGTGAGGTAGCAAATTCCATCATTCAGCCATGTGCTGTGGGAAGAAATACTTCCTTTTGTCTGTCCTGAAACTCCCACCATTCAGCTTCGTGGAATGACCCCAGGTTCTAGTATTATGGGAGTGGGGCAAAACTTTTCCCTGTCCCCTTTCTCCACACCAGGCATAATTTTGTACACCTCTGTCATGTCTCCCCTTACTTGCCTTTTTTCTAAGCCAAACAATCCCAGATGTTGCCCCTTGATCATTTTGGTTACCCTTTTCTACACATTTTCTAACTCGACAGTATCCTTTCTGAGATGCAGTGACCAGAACTGTACACAGTATACCAAGTGTGGTCAGCCATATAGATTTATATAAGGGCAGAATGATCTTGGCAGTTTTATTTTTGATTCCTTTTCTAATTTTGCCCAGCATGGAATTTGCCTTTTTCACAGCAGCCGCACACTGGATCAACATTTTCATCGAGCTAAGAGGAATGCTCAAAGGACTCTTAGCCAGGGATAAGATTCTTTTCAAATATTCCCATGAGGCATTTGCCATAATCTTCAACATAGCATCTGAACAAAAATGAAGAATTAGTTGACAGTGGGGGAAAAAACAAGAAAGGGACAGACAGGATTTGGAATAAGATGTACCTGATTTGTCAGGAGTTATTTTGAAATCATGCATCTCTCTGAAAGTAGGTTGATGAGAAACCATGTCACTGAAGCTCAGGACAAAAACATCTCAAGTGTGCCTGTGTGAGCAAGAGGCGGAGAGAGAGAGAGAGAGAGAGAGAGAGAGAGAGTCTTAGAGCAGAAACACTCTTTAAGTGTCAGGTTTTCAAAGAAGACCTTCGTGGGTGGCTCTTTTGAGCGTTACAGCTGATGTCGGTCCATGAATCCAGAGCATTTCTCATTGTGCTTCAGCTTTGAAATAACTTTGAAAGCATTCCCTAGGGCCTTAGAGTAGAGTAGAGTTTGATGTAAAAAGGAAGGAAAGAAGAAGAAGAAGAAGAAAAGAACCCACCCTGGGCATGAAAAAGGCGTCTCTTTGCTAACAAGTGTTTATGGCCCCTGTAGCTTAGAACATGTTCCCCACTTCTCTCCCCCTGAATTACTAGATTTTGATGAGCAGTAAACTTGTTTTATGTCAGGAGAGTTCCTTTTTCACATCTTTATCCCAGCTGAGAGGCAAGCCCGCTGTAGGATAAACCAGATGTGAAACTCTTTGGAATCAAACCCTTGGTAGCGTTTTATAAGAGATTCATTTCAGTTTGTTTTTAATCAGGATTTACCCAGTTCGCACCTTCCGGACTGAACACGGACTTGGATGCAATCTGTGGTCAAAATCCGTAGATTTCCGAGCTTGCAATGTGGTTCATGGACACCCCCCCCCAAAATATGAGTTCAAAAGCATGCGTACGCGCATGAACAATGTGTATTTTTGAAAGATGTGCACACGCACTTTAATCAATGGGAGAAGAATGCATACATTACAAAGATGCACTCAATTGGTGTGTACATTTGGGGAAATATTCACAGATTTTCATGCAAAAAAGGGGGAAAAAAAAAGCAAAGCTCTCAATCTGATAGACTCGACTTGGAATGAGCTTCGAGATGGAATTCGGAAAACTTTGGCAAGCTAGTAACACATCCCTAATTGGACTTGAATTGGGGTCCTCTGATAATGCAGGAAGGGAGCCAATAAATCAGACGAATGCAGCCTTGCCAAGCACCAGAACTACAGAGTCAGCCCCAGGTTAGAGAGGGGATGCCTGGTAAAGTCCTTTCCGATATCCCCTGCCCACCCGTGGTAAAGTCCTTTCCGATATCCCCTGCCCACCCGTGGGCTTACCAGCAGTGGTGGCCTGGTGAGGACATGAAAATGGAGGCTTCCTAATGGACGGCCACTGCAACTTGTGTAACTTTGGGCCAAGGAGCTTGGGAGAGCTCTGGTTTAAGAATGTGTACAATTCTGGACTGGAGCATGCAGCCCATTCCTCAGGTGGTGCAGTTAGGTCATTTTAGACTCTGGATTTAATGGTGTTAATCACCCACCACCACCCTTTTAGATATTGATGTGCATTATTCACTTACTTCACAATGTGGTAAGCCAGGCCTGCAGTGTTTGGGAGCTCTCCTGCTCATTCTTCTCTCAGGTCCTGCCCTAATAGTGCCACTGCCATTCCTTCAGCTCTCATGTGTCTCTTGCTCCCTCAAAAATCACTAATCTGCCCATGTGGATTGATAAAACACAGCAAAAGCAAACAAACAAAAAGCAACCTTGATGTGATTCGATGTATGATCGCGTTGAGGTACTTTTTGTGCCATGTTCTACTCATGCACGCCTACACCTCACATTAAACATCCTACAAAAAGATGCCACCAATGGTGCCAGTCACCTCAGGTTTACTTTTTTCACATTGTTTTATTGTCATGCACGTACTACACTTTGGTAAAGGAGGGGGAAAGACAGCTTTGAACCCAAGGAACTGAAAGATGCAGCAAAGTACGCATATACATATGCACAGAACAATGAAAGATTCCTAATGCGTTGGTTGAGCTTTGAAAACAAGGCCAGGTAATTCAGAGCTATAAAATCTGGGGAGAAATTCAGAATTTTGGAAGGATTCCTACCCAGAACTTAGGCTTGCTTGCTCAGTAAAGGAACTGGAGGCTTGATCAGGCATATGCATT
Organism: Shinisaurus crocodilurus; assembly: GCA_021292165.1. NCBI lineage: Eukaryota > Metazoa > Chordata > Lepidosauria > Squamata > Shinisauridae > Shinisaurus > Shinisaurus crocodilurus. The sequence continues at coordinate 172,094 of JAHFWL010000691.1, read as the reverse complement.
TCCCCAACTCTTACTTGGCCAGATATAGGTATAGGAAGCTGCCTTATATAAGGTGGCCGTGTGTCCTATTTTATAGAGGACAGCCCTCTAATTTGAGCATGTCCTCTATTTGGAGGACTGTGTCCAGTCAAAGTCTGGTTTAAAGGTAAACGAAGCAATCCTATGGCCCCTGGACAGTGTCTAGAGGGCCATAGGATTTTTTTTTTTTTGAGTCCCAGCTCCAAGGTCAGAAAAGAGCTCCGACCTCGGGGCTGGGACTCCATGCTTGGATCACCTCCCCCCCTCCACAGCTGGCATGGAAAGACCCATGCTGGCTGTATCTCTGAGGTCATAAGAGCGGCCTCAGAGAAGGGGTGAAGAAGGCATTCTGGGGGGTGGGGGGGGGAGGAAACTGGTTCCGCCAGGGTATGACATGTCCTGGCAGTGTTCCAGCCTCCTTCCCTCTCTGGCTGCAAAGCCGCAGCTAGATGGCTGAAATCGGCTGTCTAGCTGAATTGCAGGATGGGAGGCGCACAGAGGTGATCTTCACCTCTTCGCGCCTCTTGCCCTGCATGGGATGCCCCATCATCCTCCAAGTTTGGAGGGCTTATGGGCATCCCCATTGGATTGCACCCAAAGAACCTTAAGAAGGGAGAACTTCAAGTTGCCCATCAACCTTTAGCACCTGGACAGCGGGCTGAGCAGGCACATAGCTCACCTGGTCTCACAGTCTATCATCATCATCATCATCATCATTATCATCATCATCATCATCATGAAGATGATGATGATGATGATGATGATGATGATGATGATGATGTTTAATCATGCTGCAAGCTGGCCCGTAAGCTAGGAATGCACAAAATCCTGAGAGAATTTGCTACTCTGATCAAAACTCATGGTTCCTCCATTCAGATTCCTCAGATGTTTCTCCCAAGTAGAGATTGGTGAGCTCTCCAGAGCCCTCCTTGGATTGACTGGGGGATTTCCCAACTTTCCGGCAAAATATTATTCATCATGACACATCTCCCGAAAGAATCTTTGCCCACAGCCAGCTGCCCGGCCACACCCGCCCACAGAACACTTCCCAGTTCTTTAAACCAGTGGCCAGGGAGCAGCAACAAGAGGAGAAACTGAGGGCGCTTTCCCTCCATCTTCCCTCTTCTCCATCATCCTGTTGTGCTGTGATGGCTTAGAGTGCCGCAGGGCACCACAGCGGGCTCTGGCAGACCCGGTCCTCCGCAGGGTTCTTGCCATGGCGGAGGGGCATGTTGCAGGGCAATTCCTCTCCTGCTTGGATTAAAATCCGAGTGATGAATTTGGAAGATTTAATACAGGCAGTCCCCAGGTTACGAACGAGATCCATTCTTCAGAAATGTCTTTAAGTCGAATTTGTATGTAAGTCGGAACAGCATTGCGTTCTATACGTTAAAATCGGCATTTACGCAAATCGCGTAAATTACGGAAATTGCGTAGTATGCTACGCTATGTACTCTACGTAAACGACGTCGCGCTGGGGAACCCAGAAGTCCGTTCTTAAGTATGGGTTGTCTGTAAGTGCGACGTTCTTAACTCAGGGACTGCCTGTACTCAACTTGTAGTCGAGACTACAGTTTGATGAATCTGTTAATTTTGGTTCCTCTCTTCTTTTTTTTTCCAGTCTTAAATTTGGCTTGTTCCAAACTTTGAGATATTTTTTTTAAAAAAAAAAACACCTGCATGAACATTTATAGGCATGTTGGTGCCCATGTCTCCTAACACATGTATTTTTGTATCCACTTTCACCTCATATTTATTTATTTATTTATTTATTTATTATATTTATGAATCGCCCATCTGGCCAGACAGCCGGCCACTCTGAGCGATGTACAATCTAATAAAATACAAGAGGGGGGGACACACAGTATAAAACACAATTAAAAACAGTACAAAACTTTAAAATCCTAACCCACCCCATATTCCTGCCTGAAAAGCCACATTTTTAATGCACGGCGGAAGCTAATCAAGGAAGGGGCATGGCGGAGGTCACTGGGGAGAGAGTTCCATAAATTGGGGGCTGCCACAGAAAAGACCCTCCTCCTAGTCCCCACCTGGTTTCTCTGGCTGATGGGACAGGGAGAAGGCTGTCCGTGGCAGATCTAGCTATTCTCCTAATAAAATGCATTTTTTTTTTAGCCTCATTTCCCCTAATACGTGCATCTTTGTGTTTGCATATTTGGATTGGAGAACTCCACTGCAAGATTTGTGTGTGAAATTTCAAAGCATAGCTGAGTTTCAGTTGGCATAGCAATTCAAAAATGCGGACTGAACAAATTTCTCTCCCCATCCTTTGCTGGGACAAGTATTTTGAGGCCTCTGAAGCTCATCCTTCCTTCCTAATAGTGTTCCTAATACATTCTATTATTGTTTTAATTATGTTTTTATCTTAAATGTTGTTGCCTTATATTTTTGTTAGCTGCCTTGAGGGCCATTTCCTGGTGGAAATGTGGGGCATGAATTAAGCAAACAAATGCAGAAGGGTTAAACCGCCTCTCCCCACATGCCGTGGTCGGTCCTGACCCAGATCAGAGGGGCCGGTGATGGTTTCAAATTTAAAAAGCAAAACAAAAACACCTGACATCACTTTGAGGAGCGACACATTTTAAGTAACATGTAGTTCGGCAATTGGTCCTAGGGGTCCGCTGAGACCCGACCCATTTCTGGCTCGGTAGATACCGCTGCTGCGCCTGCCCAGCCGGGCCGAAAGCGGGCACATGCTGACTTCTGGGTTCCCGGCGGGCCAGAAAATGCATGAAGATACACGTCAAAAGTGGCCGACTGGCCGCAATGTGCACAAATTGCACAAGTTGTACCTGCTTTGGGCGTCTCTTAAGGCATTTTCTACATAAACAGTGGTCCTCCGGGAACCCAGAAGTTGCTTCCCTGGCTCGACTCGGGAGAATGCAAGTTGAGCCGGGGAAAAGGTAAGAGGGAAGGAGTTGGTGGAGGGGGGTCCGGACCAGCTAGTTCACTGGATTTCCAGCTCCCGAACGAAATCCTCACGCATCCCTACTTGGTACCAGTTCCTGGGGGGCGAGCAATGCTATGGAAAAAAGAAAGCCCAGTGTTGCAGCGGAGGAGGAAGTCCCCTTCCTCATCCCTGACAGAGGTTGCATATCTGCAATTTCCTCCACAAGCACACACAGAGAGACAGACAGGCAGACTCCAAAATGTTTTGATGCCTCGGAAAGAAAATCCAAACATCATCCCTCCACGGTGGTAAAAAAAAATAGGCCGGTGGCTCCCATGTCAGTGGGGCAGGGTATCCACTCCGGGTTTTAGTCTGAACTTTAAAGGAGCTGTCCATGATGCTGAACCCTAGACCCAAAATAGGTTCGGCACCACGGATGGCTGCTAAAAAGTTTGGACTACAACCCGGCGTGGGTACACTGCCCCACAGACATGGGGGGGGCACACCAGCCTCCGCTGGTCAAAGTCCAATCATAAACTACTAAATGCCTGGCGGTACGCTTCCCTTTCGTGGTTCCCCGAAACTGCCCCACCCTGAGAAGGGCCGCCACACACCCTGTCTAATAACAAGGCCAGGCTTCACACCACCTGCCATTATGATGCTGGCCATCCTAGTAGCTTGTCGATATAATACAAGGGCAGCTTGTAAGTTGTAACAAAATGTTGCAGCCTTGTTGTTCCCTCTGAACAGGAACACCCCTGTTCGGTGTCCCAGCCAGCTGTTCTTCTAAGCAGGGCATTCCATTTCCCCCCTTTTTTTCAACTCACTCTCAAGAAGGGCCAGCGTGGCGCAGTGGTGAGAGTGTTGGACTGGGACTTGGGAGATCCGGGTTCTAGTCCCCCCCCCCCAGCCATGAAGCTCACCCGGGCGGCTGTGGGACAGCCTCACTTACCCCACAGGGTTGCTGTGAGGATAAAATGGCCAGGAGAAGGATTGTGTTAACTGCCCTGGTTTCCTTGCAGGAAAAATGATGGGATGAGTATAATAAATGAAATACATAAACATTCCGTGGCTACGGAGCATGGCCAATCCTTGGTGGGGTGTTTGGGTGGGTGGGGTGACCTTTTAGGGTTTTATTATTGTACTTCTACAAACCCAAGGGTTCCCTCCCTCTGAAGAACATAAGGAGAGCCCTGCTGGATCAGACCAAGGGTCCATCTAGTCCAGCATTCTGTTCACACAGTGGCCAACGGGAAACCCACAAGCAGGACACGAGTGCAACAGCACCATCCTGCCCATGTTCCCCAGCAACTGTAGTACATGGGCATACTGCCTCTGATACTGGAGGGTAACATATAGCCAATCAGGACTAGCAGCCACTGATAGCCTTCTCCTCCATGAATTTGTCCAACCCCCTTTGAAAGCCCTCCAAATTGGTGGCCCGTCACTACATCTTGTGGAAATGAATTCCATAGTTTAACTATGCGCTGTGTGAAGAAGGGCTTCCTTTTATCTGTCCTGAATCTCTTGTTTTCTTGGTGGCTCCATTTTGGCTCTCATCCTGTCGGCACTCACTCCCTGAGTTAGTTATTAGAGAGAATGATCAGCGGCCTGCTTCCTTTGGAATTCTTGGCTTGGGCTGTTCATCTGCCGTGACGTGCGATTGATCTTTGGGCCTGTAGCTATTGTTTCCCACAATCTGCTGTTTGGCCGTATTATCTCCTTGTTAAGGTACTCGGGGAAAATTGTTGGGAGGCTGATAAAAGACGTACCAGATGTGTACTTGAAATTCACAGTTCCTTCAGAACACAGTCTTCGCGATGACTCTTAAGGTAGCTGAGTCCTGAATATGAAGCAGCCTGCTTAAAGCTGAAATTTCACAGTCGATGTGCGAACACTTCTAAAAAGGCGTAAGAGCAGAGATCCCTATCTGATGAGCACCAGAGATTAAAAGAGTGCGCCCTACTTAGCTCTAGGGAGGGAGGGAAGGAGGGGGAGAAGGAGAGAGGGAGAAGGGATGGGTATGATTTATTTTACAGTCAGTACATCAGAGGAAGTAACACAGTAGGGGTGGAAGAGTAATTTAGGTTAAAGAAACTGGAGTGCGTGAGAGCTAATGATTATAAATGGAACGTTAATTAATTTGGTTTGGAAATTAGTGTGTGTCGCGGGGAGAGAACCGGTTTCAAGATTTCTTTAAACAGTCGTGGTAGGCATGAAACAGTGAGTTTTCAAGTGGAGTTGGATAGATTTATGGGGAAATGATGATGATGATGATGATGATAATGATGATAATGATGATAATGATGATAATGATGATAATGATGATAATAATAGATAATAATGGTAAATAATAACAGCAACAGCAACAACAGCAACAATTTGCCCCAGCTGTGGCATGTTGGGACCGGAAGAATTCTCGATCATCCCAGATTGCAGGACACGGAATAATGGGCTCAAGTTACAGGAAGCCATACTTCGTCTGGACATCAGGGAAAATTTCCTGACTGTCAGAGCAATAAGACAATGGAATCAACTACCTAGGGAGGTGGTGGGCTCTCCCACTCTGGAGTAGGGATGTACCCGAGTAGCCCGGCAGACAGGAGCAAGGCCCGAACTGGGCCTGCTTGTGTCCGCCGGGCTACTCGGCCACCCGCGCGGGCTTACCCGCAGGCTCTCCGGCTCTGCGGAGAGCCTGCCTCCCCGTCCGCTGGTCCCGTCCCTTCTGGCGCGGAGGAAGTGACGCGACGGGACCCTGCTCCGGCGCGCTGGACCCCCGCCCGCGCTCTGTTTTTGGCGCGGGAAACCAGGGCAACAGGGCTGTTTAAGCCCTGTTGCCCTGGTTCCTCCCGCCAAAACAGAGCGTGGGCAGGGGTCCAGCACACCGGAGCAGTGGCTCCGGCAGCGGCGGAGGCGGTGCGGACAAGGTAGGCTGTGGGGGGGTGGCGGGGGGGTCCGGCGGCAGCTCCAGTGGCAGTGGCGGCTCCAGTGGCAGTGGCATGGGGGTAGGCTGTGGGGGGTGGCGGGGGGGCTCCGGTGGCGGGGGGGTGGGGGGTCCTGCAGCAGCGGCATCAGCTCGAGTGGCGCGGAGAATGCTCCGCGCCGCTCTGAAGAGCGAGATCGGGCCACCACCGCCGCGGAGGGCCGAACCAAGAGCAAGCCACGAGCCGACTCAAGGCTCGGGAGTCGGGCCCACCGCTACTCTGGAGGCATTCAAGGTGCGGCTGGACGGCCATCTGTCAGGGATGCTTTGACTTGGATTCCTGCACTGAGCGGGGGGTTGTTGGACTCGATGGCCTTCTAGGCCCCTTCCAACTCTGCTATTCTATGATTCCCCTCCCCAGCTAAGGGCCCCTTCTCACATTATCTTTGCAGTGTCACAGCTGCTCCCATGCGGCTCCTTTCTGTACCATGGAGGCAATATCAGAAACCCCAATTATGTGGGCAATGTTGGGGTATGAAGGGGGGGGAGATGGCATAAAAAGGAGATATGTTGTGGATTCCACCCATATGTTGTTAGGTTTGCATGCTTCAGCAGCTTCCATGCCACAAAGGTAACTTTAGGAGAAGTCCTCGGAAACATTCTACCCATTACACAGAATGAGGTAGTAAAACTGAGGTCCTCATTTATTTATTATTTACACAGTCTCATGATCAAGCCCCAGCTCCCATCCCGCAATTTCCTCACCAGTGGTAAATTCAACAGGGTTGTGCAGGAACATTTGGGGGCATGTTCTAACGGATGGGCCAAAGCTTAATAATACTTAACATTTCAAGCACTTTGTGTGCATTATCTAATTGTAATCCTTGCAACAACCTTGTACGGTAAGTTAGCAGTATTATCCCCATATTGCAGATGGGCCAGGGGTGGGGGCCTGAGGCGGAGAGAGAGTGGCTTGCCTTAGGCAACTGGCGTAGTGTGGTGTAGTGGTTGGAGGCTTGGAGCGTTGGGCTGGGACTCGGGAGATCTGGGTTCTAGTCCCCGCTCGGCCATGAAACTCACTGGGTGACTTTGGGCCAGTCGCTGACTCTCAGCCTAACCTACCTCACAGGGTTGTTGTGAGGATAAAATGGAGAGGAGGAGGAGGATTATGTAAGCTGCCTTGGGTTCCTTGCAGGAGAAAAGGCGGGGTATAAATATAAATAAATAAATAAATAATAAAATAAATAAATAAATAATAAAATTAGGCTATCCTGTGAGTTTATGGCAGAGGTGAGATTCGAACTGGGGATTTCCTGATTCGTAGCTCGGACTTCATGACACCTCCCGATCTGCCCTCTGTGAGGCAACTTCCTCACCTTGCCTCATGGGAGGGCTGCCTCCCTATTTCTCTCTTCGGCAATTCTCTAGTTCTTTGTATTTCCATTTTACAATAAAGGCTTATACACCGTCACAAGTCTCCCTGAGAGAGCTTGGTAAATATTCATGGCATGCAGATCAGGCAATCTTGAATCATTTCTCCTCCAGAGCTTGGAGCTTCAGGGCTATGGCGGAGGCGCGGTATGGGTGTGCATGCTTTTGGCTGGAAGCATTCCCCTTCTCCTTCTCCTTCTCCTTCTCCTTCCCCTTCCCCTTCCCCTTCCCCTTCCCCTTCCCCTTCTCCTTCTCCTTCTCCTTCTCCTTCTTCCTCTTCTTCTTTTTTCAATGTTCACGGCAATGGGCTCAAAATAATAATAATAATAATAATAATAATAATAATAATAATAATAATCCTCTCTTAGGGTGCAAGCAATCCGATGTCCCTCCAATCTTGTCTGGGGAGTCATGGGTTTGGGGCTGGAAGCCCCCGTGTGACCTCGGAAATCTCTTCCAAGGTTGCAGCACCGTGTGGAGCGCCTGCCCCTCCACCCTGTGTTTCTACGTGTTTCTGAGGGCGAAGGGAGTGTGGCAGATAGATATCCTGTCCACCATGCTCCTCCTGCCCTGCCTAGGATGCCGACACAATCCTCTGGGTCCGGAGGGTTGTGGGCACCCTCAAAGGGTTGCGCTGCCCAATATTTAACTGCGGCCAGAAGCGCTTTCTCATCTCTTGATGGGATCTGCTCGGGGGGGCGGGGGGGATACGCAGTTCCACGTCTGTTACTGATGGAAGCTGTACTTGCGTATGGGATGAGAGAGAGAGAAATGGCAGGATTGTTCCCCATCAAGAACACCACACACGAAGGGAGCCTGAGTAGATTTATTTGGTGTCTTCCACGGGACCCGCAGCTCCCCTGACACTCTCAGGACGATTCAGTTCTTTTCAGGGATCTCCATCGACACCATGATGAGGAGTGAATTGCCAGGGGGGGGCGGGTGTTGGGGAGGCGGGTGGTGATGGCGGCCACTTACCTGTTGCCAAAAAAGAGGAAGCGAGGACAAAAAGGGGACAGCAACTTGCATAACGTTTGCATATGTGAATGTCTACGTATAAACACAACGTTAGAAATCGTAGCTAGAATTTAGATAGAGATACAATACATTTCATTTATTCATTCATGGCAACCATATACAGGTTGTAGCCAAAAAATTACAGACATATAAACAGGGATAGTTAAGACATTCTTAAAAACTATTAAAACTCTTAAAAACTATAAAACATTCTTTAAAATTGTTAAAACTCTTAAAAACTATAACACATTTTTAAAATTGTTAAAATATTTACCCACAAAACAGAGGCTACAGAAATGTTTGGTAGTAATCACAACACAGTACAGAGTTATATATGCGTTAGCATCAGAGATTCTAAAGAGAACCGTTGTCCTCATAGTTTGTTCTAAGTTTGGCTGCTGAGATACAATGCATCTGACCATCGTAGGGAAGACGGTGACCAGGTGAGCTGTGTGCCTGCGGCTCCGCCTGCGGTCCAGGTGCCAAGTGTGGATGGGCATCTTCCAGTTCCAGGCCCCTGCCCTGCTCTCCTTTTCTAGGGTTGTTTGTCAGAAAACCGGACTTGGATTGGGCAGCCCATCAGACAGAGGAAACCTTGAAATAGGGGAATGTCCTCTGACAGCTCTTCAAGGATGTGCACGGAGCTCGATCGGGGTGGGTGGGAGCGGGGCGAACTCACCCCGCTGCCCCCCCCGCCCGAGCTCCACGCGACTTACCTTTCCCCAGCAGCAGCCCAACACAACTCCCCCGCGAGAGGAGCCGGGGGCAGGGAAAGGGTCTTCCTGGTCCCCGGTGTGTCACTTCTGGGTCCCCGGCACTGTGTGTTTTTTTTACATAAAAACCATGGAAAACCACCTTAAAACGGCCGCGATTTGCAAATCGCAGCAGTTTTAAGGCCGTTCCCCATGGTTTTTACGTAAGAAACGCAGCGCTGGTGACCCGGAAGTGACGCGCCGGAGAGACCTGGAAGTCTGCCGAGCGCCTCGCCAGGCGCCTCAGCTGGCACCGCGAGACGGATCGCGCAGCGGGGTGCTTGCCAAGCACCCGAGGAGGTGAGCACAGGGGAATTCATCCATCCCTACTTCAAAGAGAGGACTGTCCTCTGTAAAGTAGGACACCTGGCCAGTCTGGGCGAGGTCCCTTAATTTAGCAAAACAAATAAATAAATAAATGATGTTTTTTACTTCTATAATTAGTGCCATTCAATGGAAGGTGCCCAATAAGGCAATCTATGCTATCCAAAGTACGACAAAAATTTCTGGCTGCTCTGCGATTCCAAACCATCACATCTTTGTGAGGCTGACATAATATAAGGGAGTCCCAGCAGCTCAAAATCTAGGCCAGACAGTGGTAGGTAAACTAACAACACATTTACAGGGTCCCAGATGAGCTGTAACAATGGATAACTTTCTCACTATTGTGCCACTAGTAGCCGGGGAATTAGCTAAGAATAACTAGTCCCCGGTTGGCACATTGAAAACAAATAAACAAACCAGAATTTCCCCCAGCGTTCCTTGCCCATGAATCTGGACATGCACATGGCATTTTGGATTTCCAAAAAAATGTGACACCAAAGAATGAGAGTGACTCTCCTTTCTTCGGTGCATAAAGATGTAGCATTCTCAGATAACAAACCTAAGTCTGAGATCATTCAGGATCACCAAATGTGGAGTAGACACCTATGACCAGGTGGTCTCTGCATATTCTTCCAAACACATTGGGGGAAAGGGGTGTGGCCAGAGGGAGGGGGCAGGGCCACCTGGGGAATGCCAGAGGGATGAATTGGGGCACCAGGTGGCCAGATCTGGCCCAAGGGCCTGAGTTTCAACACCGCTGATGTAAATGGACACAGAGAGATACAAAAAGACAAAATGGGTTGCTTGCCTCCCACCCCCGTGCTAAGGATGTCAGAGAACTCCACGATGGACTCAAATGAGTTTGAATTTCTAAGAATGGAACCCGCAGAATCTGCAGCGGGCCAGCTTTTTTCGAGTCACGCAGATTCCACAGACTTGAGGACTGTTTTTTGTACTAAAAAAAATAATAATCTGTAATTTTATGCAAATGTAGTCATAGAAAAATATGAAAAATAAATAAACACCAAAAATGTGCATTTCCCCAATAGGCTAAAGTGTGAAAATACACATGGGGTTTGTGCATTTTCACGAGTGCAGATTTGCGCAGATGCATATGAATGCATTTGTGCAAAATCCAATTCTATCCATGAGTGGATGGCAGAATGAAAGGTGCCTGACAATGCACGAAATGAAGATGGAATAGATTGTACAACGCCCATGCATCCCTACGGCCTTGTCCCTTTTGGACATCTGATGATTTCAGCGGTATGTCAGAAATGGATCCCAAAATGCCGGAGCCCTCAAAATCTGGCATCAAGCTCTGCTTCAGTCGGACTGTGCCTGCAACTCTGCCTGCTGGCTTGGACAAGGCTCGTAGCTAGCTAACCTCCCTGGTTCTTCCTTCTCACCTTCCAGGGTAGCGACGATGACTCGGTGGATAAGAACAAATGCTGTACGCTCTGCAACATGTCCTTTACTTCGGCAGTCGTGGCTGAGTCACACTATCAAGGGAAAATTCACGCCAAAAGATTAAAATTGTTGCTCGGAGAGCAGCCAGCTTTAAAGGCCACAGGTAGGTCCAAAGACATTGCCAATAAGGTGTGTGTGTGTGTGTGTGTGTGTGTGTTTTCAAAGGAATGGGACGCTCTGTCCTTTTGCATTCACACTTTGGATTCCCGCTAAGCAGAAGCGGGAATGACTGGCGCTACTGCCTGGCTGTCTCTGCTGATTTGGGATTGCAAATGGACAGCAGAGGAAGAAAGTTGAACCAAAGCAGCAGCTATGCATTGCTCTCTTTGCTCTGACAACCTTTCAAAACAAACAAAACAAAACAAAACAAAACACAGTGATGCTCCTAAGGGAAGATCTCCTTTATTCCTGTAGATCCGCCTTCCCCAACCTGGTGCCCTCCAGGTGCCTTGGACTACAAATCCCATTGCTCCCGGCCAGCATGCCTCTGGTGGCCGGGGATGATGGGAGTTATAGTCCAAGGCATTGGAGGGTGCCAGATTGTGGAAGGCTGCCACAGATGAGCAGCCCTTCAGACTTGGGTGGGAGACTCCTCCCTTAGTTTCCTGCATTGAGCAGGGCAGGGAGTTGGACTCGATGGCCTTGTAGGCCCCTTCCAACTCTATGATCCTAAAACTCCTGGGCCCTGCCACTCAAAAAGTAACCCCATTTAGATATTTTCTGAGTATATGCTTGTATGTTGGAAGCTGCTGCTGCCGCTGCCGCCCCCCCCTCTGGCCATGTGCAACCGATTCCGGAACTGCCTTTAATTGACAACTCAGCGAATACATTTATTTCTCCTTCCGGCAACTCAACTCACACAGAGTAGAATATCATTTTGCGCCTAACTTGGCGGCGGCAGTGGGAAGGGAGGGATGTAGCCTTTTCTGAAGCATATCTTGGTCGGTTGGCCTCTTGGATTTTTTGCCCAATGTCCTTGCTGCTGTACAGTCCACTGTGCCTCCAGTAATGCCAGAGCCCCATTAACTTTCACATTTAAAAAGTCAAATGTCAGCGGCAGATCATTTAGTAATTTGATTGTTTGCTTAACTGTAAAATTCTTGCAAACCTCCATCAGGCAGAGGAACCGAGCTTTCCACCATTGTGCCGAAATCCAAGACAGAAGAAGAGGATCGGGGAAGGGCCGTGGGTGGCTCAGTGGCAGAGCACCGGCTTGGCATGCAGACGGTCCCAGGTTCGATCCCCGGCATCTCCAGGTGGGGCTGGAAAAAATCCTGCCTGAAATGCTGGAGAGCCTCTAACCACTCACTGTCCTGTCCATAATACTGGGCTCGATGACCCAAGGGACTGAGTCACTGTAAGGCAGCTTCCTATGTTTGTATCTGTCAAAGTGATATGCATGTTAACATGCCCATTTTTTTAGCTACACGCTTCATATATCTAAGGCAGAAGTAGGCAGGCAACTTGTGGCCCTCCAGATATTCTGGCCTGCAACTCCCATCAGCCCTAGCTAGCATACCCAATGGCGAGGGATTATGGGAGTTGTAGGCCAAAGCTTCTGGAAGGCCACAAGTTGCCCACTGCCCGCCCTTGAATCATAGAATCATAGAAAAGTAGAGTTGGAAGGGGCCTACAAGGCCATCGAGTCCAACCCCCTGCTCAATGCAGGAATCTGAGTCAACGCATCCCTGAGAGATGGCTGTCCAGCTGCACCTTGAATGCCTCCAGAGTGGGAGATCTAAAGGGAGAATTAGATATCACGCTTGATACGGGGCTGCCGCTGAAAATGGCATCCCTGTGTTAAATCCATTCTCTCTACCTTCTGTCTGTAGTTGCAAATCCAGATTCCCAATTTTGACAATTTGGTAGATATGAGGGGCTCTGGGTATTGGCTCTCCTTCACTCTCAAGGGCTGTGAGACGCCTTCGGCATCTCAAAGAAGGGTGCCAAGTGGTCAGGCTTTGTCACCTCACCTCCTGCACCACCAGGTTCTGGTCTGAGACTTTAGAGGGATACTGCCTGTCAAGGTTGACAATATTAGGTTAGGTGAACAAAGGGTTTGATACAGGATGGATTATGAAGCGTCATATATTCAACTTTCCCAGCTTGGTAACACAAGTCTTGGGGGGCTGATATTGCTAGGGATGTATGAAGATTTCGTTTCAGTTTGCAAATCACTTGAAAATGTTCCGAACGCAAATGGGAGCACAAGTTCTCGGGGGGGGGGGGATGCAAATTCCTGGACTTGCATCCACGTTCGTAAATTGTGTGCATTAAAAATGTGCACTTTTTCAAATGCACGACTTTAAAAATGTGTGTTTCTAAATATTCACACTTTCACACTTTAATGGGGGGGGGGGTAAGTGCACGCTTTCAAAAATGCACACTGTTAAAATGCACACTTGTAAAAATGCACACTTTAAATTGTGCACTTTTATGAAATTGTGCATTTTTAACCATTTGCATTTTAACGCTTTCGTCTATGGGGGAAAGTGCGCACTCTTGAAAAATGTGCACTTTCCCCATACTAACAACCCCAAAAAACCAGGTCACAAAATGAGAAAGGGAGCAAGCCTAACCGAGCACTGAAGTAAGGATTTCAGTGAGTTGAGCATCCTAAGTTCTCGGCCTAGGGATCTGCAAATCAGCAAGACATGAACTCATCGGGGTTCTTCAGATTCCACCTCCAGGCTCATTCCAACTTGTGTCCATGTCAGTTTGCGAGCTTTGTTTCTTTTCACACAAAAATCCATGTGATGTGTGCATTTTTGTGTGCGCCTTTCCCAAATGGACGCATCAACTGTGCGCGTTTTGGGATGTGTGCATTCCCCCCCCCTCCTATGGATTAAAGCCTGTTTGGGCACTTCTTCAAAAGTGCGCATTCTGGCATGCACATTATTCAAATGCACACCCATTTTGGGGGGGACGCACCTAGTGTGACATCTGCCCAAGCTTGGCCTCGGCACGGCACGGCACAACCAGCACAGCGTGCGCCAGCTCACATTGCAATTCTTCAGCACCCAGAGGCTATACATTCTGAGGTTGCGACCAGCTACGGCAAGCTATGCTATCCATCCAGGTCCTCTCCAGGGCATCGGCAAACTGATAAAGAAAGAGTGGTCTGGCCAGAAGAACGGAATCTTTAGCTTGATAGCCCAAGGCACAGCAAAACAACACGTCCAATATGCTGTCTGACAATAAACGCCTGCAGTTTTTACAGATGTGTAACAATATATTTTTTTATTTACAAGGTGCCAGACAACTAAAGTCCCCCGCACAGCTACTACAAATACTCGGAGACACAGCAAGGGAAGAGGAGAAGGGGGCCATTCATTTTCTTTTAAACTGTCGTCGACTATGTATCGCTTTGTTCCTTTATTCCCCCGCAAAATGCTGTCGCAGCGACCACTTTCATTCTGCAGTGTGCATAAAAAAGGGGAAATGCCTGCGGCAGGGTGGGAAGGGGCGAGGACAGGGCTGGCGAGGCGCAACACACACCTCTACGGGGTGGAGGGATCCTGCATGAATCAGACAGATATTTCCAGCCCGAAGAAAGGAAGGACTTCTTTACAGAGCACGTAATTACACAGATGCGTGAACGTGCGATGTTTGAGCTTGGTGAGGTTCTCCAAATTCCTCTCTGAAGCTCGATTCACCTTGTCTGCATTCCCGAATGTGAGCACTTTTTCTTTCCTTTCCTTTCCTTTTTTTTTTTTTTTTTGGATCGGGAAAAATGCACATTTTCAACTGGATTTTTTTTTTTAAGTGCACATTTTTTCCCAGTCAAAAATGCTCATTTTTCTCCGTAGTGTGAAAAGTGTGAAAATGCAGATGGGGGGGGATGTGTCATTTGCACAAGTGTGGACTTCTTGAGCAAGTGTGCATTTCCAGGAGTGTGCTTTTGAACAAGTGTGCACTTTTGAATGCGAATACTACAAGTCCGGGAAATCATGAAAAATGTCCAAGGATGGCATTCATGGTTGTGAATGGGACATTTTTGCAGGATTTGCAAACAGGAACGGAATTCTCATGCATCCCTATCAGATAATTATTTTATGGACATTGTGAAGGCCACTAGTTCAAATGGCTTTAACCAGGGATATGAGTAATCCAGTGAGGAGGATATGTCTGCCCATGGCATTAGCTGTGCACCCTCTGTGGAACCTCCATGGAGGCAACCCAGAAGAGGCAGTTTTTAGCCACAGTGAGAGGGGCTCTAGCCTCCATGCCCTTCATGTAGGATTCCTGGAGGCACCTACTTGGCCACAGTGGAAAGTAAGAAGCTGGAGCAGACAGATCTCAATCCGATCTAGGAGGGAAAGCATCCACTGTAATGTTATCCTTCTTTTCTGGCAAATATTGTCCCCCAAAGCACCTCACATCACTCAAACCATGAAACACGGGCTTTGCCTAATAGCTTACAAACTAAAAAGACAAGACTGAAAAAAAGTGGAGGGGAGGGAAAAGGTAGAGGAACAAGATTGGTTTGAGAATGCCACAAGGAAACGGTGTGTTATAAGGAGTCATTTGTTGTAGCCACTTGGGGCCAGGCTCATCTTCCCTTCCTTGGTATAGAGGTGCTGTAATGACTCGGTGGTCTCACGGTCCTCTGGCTGGTGGGAGTGGCCAGGGTGCCCTCTTTCCCCCATCCTATAGATTGTGCCCTTGGTGATTGGAAGCCCCCAAACCTTGAGGCTTCTGAACATCCAGTGCAGGGCGGGAGGAGAGGTGGAGGCAATCTTCACCTCCCTGTCCTTCAGCCCTTCATTTTTCATTTTTCGCTAGATGGGCTTCTTTGCCCATCTAGCAACGGTGCTTCATGGGGTGGAGGAAAGGAGGCTGGAAGAGGCTCAGGATAGCTCGTACCCTGGCCTCCCCAGTCTCCCCCCTCTCCTCCCCAAAATGCCCCCTTTCCCCCCTCTTTGATGTTGAGTTCCCAACCACAGAGCCTTTTTTTTACTAATTGTCTGTAAGCTGTTCCAGGAGCCTTGAATTCACTGTGAGTTGACTCCCGCCCCTCTGTCTTTTGTACATGGTACCAACAAACCTGAGTGTGTATTCTGGCCAATGCTCTTCATATTAATGGCCCTGGATCATTTAGCCCAGTCAAGCAGCATGGATGAAGAACCGCGGAGGGTCCATCGGGATCTCTTCTCGGCCATCCCAGAGTGCAGGACACGGAATAATGGGCTCTCAAGTGACAGGAAGCCAGATTCCACCTGGACATCAGGAAGAATATCCTGACTGTTAGAGCAATACGACAGTGGGACCAATGATCTAGGGGCCTCCCACTCTGGAGGCATTCAAGGTGCAGCTGGGCGGCCATCTGTCAGGGATGCTTTGACTTGGATTCCTGCGTTGAGCAGGGGGTTGGACTCGATGGCCTGGTAGGCCCCTTCCAACAATACTGTTCTATGATTCATCTAGCCAGTCTCTGGTGCAGACTGTGTCCAGTGCCCAACTTATGCAGAAGCCCGGTTCACATTATTCCACCTCCACCCCGCTTTTTCTCTTTATCTTATTTTGTTTTAATCATGCCAACCCAGGCCTTCATATGACTAGATGCTGGAGTAGGGTGGCCTTGTCTCCAACTTTATGGAGGGCTGTCCTCTATCCAAAGGCGTCCTCCATTTGAAGGGCTGCCCAGTCCAAGTTCAGCTTAAAGATAAAGAGCCACAAGAAGGGAGAGTAGCTTCAGCCTAGAAGTTTCCCACCCATGGCTAGCACCTGGGCAGCGCGTTGGACTGGCTACAGAGAAGGGCCCTAGGGAGTGGCGGATCTACCAGTTCTGCTTTCTCCTGCATTTGAATTTTTTTTAAAAAAAACTCTCAAGCTGTTTCTCTCCCAAATATGAAGAATTTTGTGAACATTTGTAAATTAGTATCAAGAAGGAGCTGAAACGAAATTCTCACCCGTCTGCCCCAGCCAAATTCAATAGGAACAGATCTTTCCAGCATGGAGAGGACCATGATGTACCCGTCTGCCATGTAGCTGTTAAAGATGAGGAGCCAGTTAGAAAAAAGAGGTGGCAACCCTAATTCGGCTCTAAGAAGGCTGAATACACAGGGATGCAAAGCCAGACTTTTAAGAGCTAAGCACTGAACACCCTGGACCTGGATGGACAAATGTGTCAGTTTTGGTTTCTCCCATATTCAATTTTAAATAATAATAATAATAATCTCAAATTCTCGTTGTCCTGCATATGGAGAATTTTGCAACTTTGGGTACATTCTTAGCAAGTACTGAACTGAAACAAAATTCTCACCCATCCCTAGCTCAGGAGGACACCAGGCCACCGTCTTCGTCACTATGGTGAGATGCATTGTATTTCTATTTAGATTCTAGTCATGATTTCTAAATTTTGCGCCTATAAATAAATATGCATATGCCAGTTTCATGCAAATCCTGTGCCCTCGTTTTGGGTGGTAAGTTTCCTCTTTTTTTGGCAGTGCGTAAGTGGCCACTCCATGCTGAAAGCTCTCTGTGCGATGATAGAGTGTAGGGGCACATGATGCAGTTCCTTCACCATGCTATTTCAGCACTCCTCCCAGCTGAATGAGCCAGGATTCAGCCCCAAGACAGCCAGATGACTTTTATTTGCTGGCTGGCGTTCCCTTTTTTCCCCCCTTCTCCTCTTTTTTTTTTTTTTTTAAATTTTTAAATCTACCATAGCAACAACAGCTATGCGGTGAGTTGACAAGGTTGTCGCTTTATAGGAGTACTAAGGGATAATGTTAGGTAATTGGAAGGGAACAGTGAATGTAGCCCCCGGAAAGAAAATCTTCCATCATCTCACTGCTGAATCCTCCGAGGACCTCATTTTCCTAATGGGCTTTGGACTCAACAGTAGGAAAGATCGTGTTCTTCTTCCCCATTGCTTCACACATTGGGGCTTCAGAAATGGCAATAATTAGGCAGAAGGTGAGGTGGGGGGGAGAGACTGCTAGCCAAACGCGAGGAACCTGATAAGGTTTCCCCCCCCCCCATTTGGAAGAAGGAAATGAATATGTTTACAAATAATTCTAGAGTAGGGGATGGGCAGCTCGTGGCCCTCCATATGTTCTGATCTATAACTCCTGTCAGCCAGCAGCAAAGCCAATTGTGAGAGATATTGTGAGAGTTGTGGCCCCCACAGTGTTTCAGCCGACAAGTTGCCCAGTCCTATTCTAGAGGAAGGAAAGATTCTGTTTCCTAGTGGAAATACTTGAGGTCATGAGTCATGACTATGCATGTTGAATACGTTAGGGCACAATGCCGTGCAGGTTTGGACAGAAAAATAAGTCCTACAACTCCCAGCATCCCACGTAATTGGCTGGGAGCATGCTGGGAGTTGGAGGAGAGGACTGTTTTCTGTCTAAACATACGTAGGATTGCTCCCGTATGCTTTCTCTTGCTCTAAGGCCCAGTGGAGTCAATGAATTGAGGTCCAATGACCTTGACATGCCCTCTAGATATGGTCTCATTCAAGTTCGGATGGAATGCCTGTCTGATGTATCAGATTCGAGCTGAAATTGTCCCTTTTTGCATCTTCTCCCAGGAAAAGTGTTTGTTGAGAAAATGAGATGAGAAGCAATTTGATGGATGTTAGAATTTAGCGATGGGGGGAGGGACAAATTTGGTTGGTTTGCAGTTTCGTGCAAACTTACCTACGTAATTTTGCACCCTCAAGCCGATATGTTACCTGAAACTCAGTTATCCTTTGAAATTTGCACGTATCCAAATTTTGCAATGGAATTCCCAATAAAAAAAATGCATACAATATTCATTAAATCCATTTTAACGTTACTTACACTAATATTTATTTTATTTATTTATTATATTTATACCCCGCCTTTTTTCCTGCAAGGAACCCAAGGCAGCTTACATAATCATCCTCCTCCTCTCCATTTTATCCTCACAACAACCCTGTGAGGTAGGTTAGGCTGAGAGTCAGTGACTGGCCCAAAGTCACCCGTTGAGTTTTATGGCCGAGCGGGGAATAGAACCCGGATCTCCCGAGTCCCAGTCCAAAAATGACATTAAAATGCATTATATTGGGGGAATTGCTTGCACAAAGTGTGTACGTTAGGCAAAACTGCATATATCATCACCTGTGTTAGGAGAAACGCACAGAAAAATGTGTTTGACTTTTGATGCAAAAAATAAATAAATCTTGAAGTTCAAGTCAATCTGAATTTAAGATTGGAAAATTGATAAACTAAGAGACACTGAAACAGACAGATTTGTCCTGCTCTAAGGTAGATATTTACCTTAATTCTTGGTCAATTTTAGATTTGATCGGGGTCTCCATAGGTTTGGACAAGAGCTGTGTGCAAATGGTCTCTCAAAATTCTCTTGTTTTGCTGCTACCGCTGTAACGTAGGGATGTTCTGAAAAGCAAAACTCAAGTTCATCAAAATTCTCCAAATTCCATGTTGAAGCTCACTCCATCTTGTGTCCATATAACATTGTGATCTTTTTTCTTAGTGCATGAAAATTCATGCAGATTTTTCCAAGTGTATGCATCACTTGTGCGCATCCTTGAAATGTATGCATTCATCTCCCAATGATTAAAGTATGTTTGCTTTGTGCACGGTTTTCAAAAATACTCATTTTTCCATGCACATTTTTCAAATGTATGCATGCTGTCAAACACATTTTTGGGGGGCCCTCAAATCATATTGCAAGCTCAGAAATGTGCAAACTTGGACCTCTGATGGTGTTTGAGTCTGTGTTCAGTACAGAAGGTGCGGACTGGGTAACTCCTGTTCAAAAAAATGAACTGCAGTGAATTTTTCATACATCCCTTGCTTCAAGTAGCAGCAGCAGCAAGAGCAGCTGTGTTGGCTGCCTGGCTACCATTTTGCATCCTCTCCAACTGGCCAGACGCTACAGATGTCCATCACCCCACCAAGCGACTGAGTGCACTCCACAATGAATTCATCAGCAGACATAATCATGAGTGCATTCTTGGCTGATCTAATTACTGCAAGGATGGGGAACCTCCACCCCATTGGCCTAATCTGGACCACAGAGCCTCTTTGGATTCCTCCAAGCCCCACCCCTTATTTATTTATTATATTTATACCCCGCCTTTTTTCCTGCAAGGAACCCAAGGCGGCTTACATAATCCTCCTCCTCCTCTCCACTTTATCCTCACAACAACCCTGTGAGGTAGGTTAGGCTGAGAGGAATCCTTGGAGTAATCCACCCGCTGGGAGAATCCCCCTTTGAAGAATCCCCATCGTTATCTCCTATCTGAGATCAGAGATAACATTGGGGATGCGGGGGTGGGGGTGGATTTGGCCAGCACTAGGAGGAGCGGCTCTTCGCAGCATCGACCGAGTCAGCTTGCGCTCAGTGCGCCGGCCCCCATGGGGACAACGCAACCTGTAGAAAGCCAGGGAATCAGCCACAGTGCACCTTCCCCTATTGGGGAGGAAGTGGCCAGTGCCTTAGTCTCTCCAGCTGCCACCTGGGTTGGGGTGGCTTTACCCACTCCACACTTTCCTCCGCTGGGGAGAATGTGGCATGGACAAAGTGGCTGAGACTGATGCGGTGACTGGAACACTCCTCCAGCCACTGCCTCATCTGGGTCAGCTTCACTGCATGCAGCAGAGTTGGTCCCTGGCCAAAACACCAGATGGAGCTCTGGCTGGCACTTCAGCGGTGTGGTCACACACCCTCTGATGCCATCCGGCCTGCGATGGACTGGGAGGAGGGTCATTCTTCCCCCCCCAAAAAAAGTGTTCCCCACCCCTGAATTACAGGATCTCACAACATCACAATGATCTCCTCTGTAACTCCAGTGGTAACTAGACTGGACATTCCATAGGCTAGACCTTGTTCTTGGAAGCCTGACTGTGCCAAGTTCTCTGATACGACAGAAACATTTGTGGCTGGCCGTGTCCCCTTCATTCCTGCTTGCTTGCTTTTGCAGAGACCAATCTGAGCTCCCTAAAGCAGCCACACGTGGATAGCTCTCCCGTGGTGTCTCCGCCCCATCAGAGAAGAGACTCTGACAGGTACTGTCAACTCTGCGCAGCTTGGTTTAATAACCCGATGATGGCGCAGCAACACTACGATGGGAAAAAGCACAAAAAGAATGCCGCCAGGGCTGATTTACTAGAGCAACTAGGGAAGACGCTGGACCTAGGCGAGTTAAGAGGTAAGAGACTTTGGTATTCTAAAAAATCATCACCGTGAAAAACCTTGTATGGAAGGGGAGAAGATTTTTGTCTTGATGTAGTTTTCCCTGTCCCTGAAAATGCAGCCATGTGCCGGTTGGTCCATATGCACAAAAAGCCATTGGCATGGCACCAAGGGATTCAAGCAGTTCTAATCACATCTGTAGAGTGCCTTGGCCCAAGGGCTCAAAGCGTCATGGGATACAGGCTCTCTCTTTCGGGAGGTCTGATGTGGGATAGCAGATGTGATGCTGTCCTATTCCGTGGTCCCGTGACGCTTGCAGGGGAAGCGGGTAGCATCCAATGGCCGTTAGCACAAGTCAAGAAGAAAATAGGACCGCGGATAGCTCCAAGTGGGTCCTGCTGCTGTCTGGATCTCTCTCTTACCACAACAATAGGAGGCGGTCGTCTCAGCAGTGAGCTAAAGCCAACTGAAGTTTTACGTAGGCTGAGAAGACCTGTCGTGTGTGGTCATCCTGAGCTCCTCCTGCTAAAGGGCCCTCATCTGATTTTGTAGCCTGGGACTTCTGTGAGACTGGGAAGATGGAGGTTCTGCCAGTGACTCATCCTCTGAGTCAGAGGATTTATTTATTTATTTATTTATTTGTATTTATACCCCACCTTTTTTCCTGAAAGGAACCCAAGGCGGCTTCCATAACCCTCCCCCTCCTCCTCCTCCTCCTCCTCCTCCTCCTCCTCCTCCTCCTCCTCCTCCTCCTCCTCTCCATTTTATCCTCACAACAACCCTGTGAGGTAGGATGGCAGGGCTGTGTCCTCTGGCTGGGAGGGCCTCGAATGGGGTACTGATTGTCCTGCACCTGAGGAATTAGCCTGTGCCTCATCTTCATCAGAATCCTCTGCTGCACACTGGAAGACCTGAGGAGCTGGGGGTGATGATGACAGCAAAGGCCCATTCCTCATGTTTATGGGAGCCCGCCCAAATCTCTCTCTTTCTATAGTGAAATCCATGTGGATTATGCACAGTCTCAACAACATTCACATCTTCAAGGGTTGAGGAACGTGCCTTCACCAGAACTCAGGGAGGCCACTGCGAGCACTTTCTTCCTTTCTTTTTTTTTTAATGCCTTGAACTTCCTGCAGTCAAGTTCTATTAGCTGGAAACCCATCAAATGTGGAGCATTTTATCCATTTATGTTTCACCAAAGGGAGTTGAAAATGGAAGGCTTTCCTGGAGCTATGTTATATATAGTTTTTTTTAATGTGCTGTGGGTTCTCCCCCCCCCCTCTCTCCCTGAACTCTGCCAAATGCAGGTTGGATTTATAGATAAATCACGTATTATTAAATCCTTCTTAAATGGGCAGCATCCATCCCTTGGGGAATGAGCACAGGCAACAAGTGTTCTGCAGGATATATTAAAAACACACAGAGATGGAGGGATTCTCCTCTCATCTGCCCTAAGGCAGCAAATTTAGCTACAGAACCCCTCTCTGTAATGTTATATGTGAGATGGAAATTGGTGGTTCTCTTTATTTGTTCAGCCTCCTGCCTCGGGATTGAATTTCGTTTCATGTCTTATTCCGGCAGAACGAGCATCCTTGTGTATACGACAGGTGGGCCTTATTCTCCAGTGCCCTCTGGTGCAAAACACCTGTAACTGCAGCATCAAGTGGCCTCCATGGGTTCCCTCTTCGTCATTGGTAGAGCCTCCAGTGGTTTAAGGCAGAAGCGTTGTTGCTCCATGGTAGAGCATGCATGCTAGGGATGCATCGAAACAGGGAAGTCTCTGGCTCATTTGAGCTCACCGGATTTCCTGCCTGCTTCCGATCCAATGATCAGAAGCAGGCTGAGTCGAGGTTCCCCCCCCCCCCCCGTGCACTTCCGTCTGTAAGACGGACCACAATTTGCATACTTGTTTTCAAACCGCCAATGGAATTTGCGCAAATGTGCACCCAGGAAGCACGTGGCTCTAGCAAGTCACATTAAAACCGTGCCCGTTTGCGCAAATTACATTGCTGGTTTGAAAAAATACGCAAATTGAGGCCTGTCTTACAGGCGGAAGCCCGTGAGCTGGCTCAATTCGTGCTGCGAGTGGAAGCCGGGGGGCCAGATCGAGGAAATCTGATGGATTTCCACCCACCAAATGGATTCCTCACACATCCCTAACAGCACCTGCTTTGCATGCAGAAGGTCCAAGGTTCAATCCACTGAATCTCCAGGAAGCGCTGGGAAAGACTTGTCTCAAAACCCAGAGAGTGACTACCAGTCGGTATAGATCAGTGTTCTCCAACCTTGGGTCCCCAGATGTTTTTGGCCTACAACTCCCAGCATGCCCCAGCCAGCTATGCTGGCTGGGGCATGCTGGGAGTTGTAAGCCAAAAACATCTGGGGACCCAAGGTTGGAGAACACTGGTATAGACAAACCTGCGCTAGATGGACCAATTGTCTAACTTAGGTTAAGGCAGCTTCCTTTTTTCTTACTCTTGCCCTCGGTGTTAACCCTCCCTTAGGACGCACAGATAGTTGCCAAGGGGATCTTGAGCCCCTGTCGAGCACATATACGTTAGGTATTTTGAATGGTCAGAGTACACACTGGTCATAACCGTGCCCATTGGGCCAACCCTTATCCCGATTTGTTACTTGTGCCCCGTGTCTAAGCATGCTGGAACCTCCACCGATGGAGCTAATCAGCAGGAAAAAGGCTGTTGCTTTCATGTCCTGTTCTTTCCCTTTATTTTAAAGATTGATATCCCTCTACATGGCTCCAAAGGAGCTATCAGGGCAGCTGTTGAAAGAATCCCCCCCCAGTAACTTAAGCACATAGACAGAAACAATTCCAAAGTCAAAATACAGCCACCGTACAAATGTAACTATGACCAGAAACTACAAATGCACACAGAGTAAAAACAGTCTCCATAAAATTTTGATGCAATCCAAATGCATGCTCAGACTGGTGCAGGATGGTCTATATAGGTCTCCTAAGAGAACTAGTACAGTGCAGGCCTAACTAACCTAACTGGGAAATGAGTTATACAACAGGGGATGCCAAAACTGAAAAGGTCTGGCCCCTTCCTTGCAGTGATGTGGTCCAAGAAGTGCTTTACTGCTTTGTTCTGCTGATTGTATTGTTATGGAATGGGCTGTGCTGAATAGATGACTCACCATCGAAGCTTTTGTATGGCCTGACACTCACATGTTGCCCACTGATGACCAACTGATCTTCCTAGACCCAGAAATGCACATCACAGCTCCCTGAAAGTGGGTCAATGGTGAAAGCAGGCTTTGCCCTGTGTGTGTTGTTGTTGTTGTTGTTGTTGTTGGCAGGATAGAAATATTTTGAGAGTTTTGAATGTAGTTAGCCAAGGGGATACATCTGGATTTTCCAACTGGCAGGCCAGTTGCAGCCTGGTGGTGGTGGTGGTGGTGGTGGTGGTGAGATCCATGGGCATGCTGTTTGCTTTGCGGAGAACTGATGTTGCTTTCAGGAATATGACCATCTGCCTGGTTGTAAATGAACAGATATATTCATGTTTGCACATAAGTACCTTGCAAAAACAACAAGAACGGCACTATACCTCTTCAGCCTTTCTCAGAAGGACATTGATTCTGTAAAAGGCAATGCCTGAAAATAGGAATGGATGGATCTGTCAGTTTTGGCTTCTCTCAGTTTGTCATTTTTCTGATCCGAAGTCTGGTTTGTCCTGAACTTTCAGAATTAAACAAACAAACAAACAAACAAAAAAAGTTTGCATGAAGATTTTGGTACATATTTCTCCAAATACACATATTTTGGTATGCAATTTCCCCTAATATACACATTTTTGTGAGCAATTTTCCAAACAGAATGCATTTTTTTGAACATTATTTCCCTAATATACCTGTTTTCGTACACATCTCTTCTCCTGGAGAACTCCATTGCAGACTTCAGAGAAGCGAGAGAATTTCGAAGGATCACTGAGTTTTTTCAGTTCGTGTATTGGTTTGAAAGTGCGCCATTAGCTACATTTGCATTAAAATCTGAACCGAACGACTTTCTCCCCCACCCCCGGAAACTTTCTACCACTTGGGGAAGTGGGGGAGCATGAACCAGTGTAAAGCGGCCCTCACCTCGCTCTGAATATGTTCTGGGAAACATTTTCTTGCTTGTGCTGCACCAGGCCATGCTACTCCCACTATTTATAACGTATTTTGTGTCCTTCATCTTGAAATCAGGATTTCTCCTGAAGAGGCATCAGGCGATGTTTGCTTTTTTATTATTATTATTATTATTATTATTATTATTATTATTATTATTATCATCATCACTGGTTGGGTGCACAAGAGGCCTGAGCATCACCAGTGATCTGTTATCCTCACAGGCACCCGGCAGTCGCCTGGATTTTCAAATGATTTCCCCATCATTTTTATATGCCAAAGGTCTGACATGCAGCTTGAGCAGGATGACATGTGTTGCGGACTCCCTTCAGGGTCCCATCATAACATCTCGTCATTTCAGTTCCATGCAGACAGAATTTCATTCAGTAGGGATTGGGCTGCTCACTGAGGACTGAAGAGGGTGAAAGGCCGGGTATTTCTCAGTTATTTTCACCTCAGTAGTTATGCGTTCAAGACTGGAATCTAGCAAGAGAGACCCGGGTTCAAGTAGTTCAGGCTGGGGATCCAGGAAGAGAGAGGCAGTGTGGTGTAGTGGTTAGAGTGTTGGACTAGAAGACCCGGGTTCAAGTTGTTCTGGCTGGGATCCATCAAGAGGGAGCCAGTGTGGTGTAGTGGTTAGAGTGTTGGACTGGGAGACCCGGGTTCAAGTTGTTTAGGCTGGGGATCCAGCAAGAGAGAGGCAGTGTGGTGTAGTGGTTAGAGTGTTGGACTGGGAGACCTGGGTTCAAGTAGTTCAGGCTTGGATCCAGCAAGAGGGAGCCAGTGTGGTGCAATGGTTAGAGTGTTGGACTGGGAGACCCGGATTAAAGTTGTTTAGGCTGGGATCCAGCAAGAGAGAGAAAGTGTTGTGTAGTGGTTAGAGTGTTGGACTAGAAGACCCGGGTTCAAGTTGTTCAGGCTGGGGTCCAGCAAGAGAGAGTAGGGGTGTGGTGTAGGGGTTTGAGTATTGGACTGAGACTTGGGAGATTCTAGTCCCCACTGAGCCATGAAGCTCACTGGATGACTTTGGGCGCAGGCACTGACCGTTGGCCTAACCTACCTCACAGCCTTGTTGTGAGGATAAAATGGAGAGGAGGAGGATCATGTACAGTGCCTTGGACTCCTTGGAGGGACAGGCAGGATCCAGGATATAAATTTAACAAACAGACAAATAAGCAAATAAATAAAAACGGTTGTGCAGCTCTCTCTCCCCCTTCCTGGCACACACCAGGCTTCTCAGGCCCACCATCAACACCCAGCATCCGCAGGCAGTTATTGGGACTCCAGTACCTCAACAGGCTGACCCCTGGCACTGATACCTGCCCTGGCTCCCTGACCATGGGTTTACCCGGTGTCAGTAGTAGACAGCCATTTTAATTTCCCACAATGCCACCAATGTAGCAAGGCTGCAGGGCTTTGTGGGAAATTGTTCTGGCCGCCCACACTGCTTCTCAAGTCCACCCACATACATTTCCACGCCCTCTCTCAACTCAAACCTGCTCTACAAATACAGGTGATTCATCTGACTCAAGTCGGGGAATCTAAGGTTGTAGACTGCGCTGCTTCAGGTCTCAGATGGAGCACCTTTTGAATGCTCCCCTGTGCTAAAACGTCTCTCTAAATTTAGAACACACACACACACACACACACACTAAAGCAGGTGAAAGGCTGGGCTGGAACCTTTCCCCCTGATCCGCTAGTATTCTATTTGCATGGAATATGCTTTAGTAGTCCCTCTCGCCGGATTGTCACCTTGAAGTGATGATCTGGCGAGATCGTCGGGATATGCTTTTATCTATGTTTCATATAGCATGCATTCAAACACGTCATCTCCCATGAGGGATGGATGAATAAGTCAGTGTCACTGTCTCCTGCATTCGAATGTTTAAAATCTCAATTTCTTTCCGTCTTGTATATGAAGAGATTAGCACATTTTGGTATAGTCTTTTTCGAAACAAACCAAAATTCGCATCCATCTGCACTGGCCAAATTCGATAGGTACAGCTAATCCGAGCATGGACAGGTGCATGCTGTACCTGCCTGCCATGTTGTAGATGAGGAGCCTTTCCGAAGAAAAAGAGGTGGAAACTCTAATTCAACACCAGGAACATCTTTGAATCCACAGGGATTCAAACCCAGACTTTTAAGAGCAAAGCGCTGAAAGCTCTGGGCCTGTCCAGAAACGATAAGTTTCGCTTTCTCCTACATTCATTTTTTTAAAAAATTAAAAAATTCTCAAGATCTTTCCCTTGTGTTGATTTTTTTAAAATGCAAATTTTGGCAAGGTTATTTATTTATTTATTTATTACATTTATATCCCACCTTTTTTTTCCTGCAATGAACCCAAAGTAGCTTACATAATCCTCCTCTTCATTTTATCCTCACAACAACCCTGTGAGGTAGGTTAGGCTGAGAGTCTGACCAGCCCAAACTCACCCATTGAACTTCATGGCCGAGTGGGGACTAGAACCCGGATCTCCTGAGTCCTGGTCCAACACTCTAACCACTGCACCACACTGTTGTGCTCTCTCTCTCTCTCTCTCTCTCTCTCACACACACACACACACACACACAGGAACCAAACAAAATTCTCACCTCTCTCCATCTATGGTCCATTCCACTAGGGATAGAATTCAGCACCATGGATAGTTCCTTAAAAGTTCAGTGTAAAATCCGGAGTGGATCCACAGCTCGACTGGCATTGGAGCCACCAATCTCCATTGGCGGTTCCTACTGAATTTGGCCAGTACAGATGGGTGAGAATTTCATTTCAGTTTCCTCCTCTAGTTTCCTGCATTGAGCAGGGGGTTGGACTCGATAGCCTTATAGGCTCCTTCCAACTCTATGATCTATGAACTCTATGAAAGCAGCTAGAAAGTACAGCTTCTTCTTCTGCACACTTTGAAAATCGGACTGCAAGCCTCTCTGGGAGTGGTCTAAGGGGTCAGCCGCCTTTTTTCTTTTCTTTCTTACAATGTCCCTAAAAGGAACAACCAGTGGAAGCTGGTGACTCCAGTCTCAGTGGGGCTGCATATGCACTCCAGATTTCACTCCAAACTTTTAAGGAGCTATCCATGGTGCTGAACCTATCTTGGGGTTTAGGTTCAGCACCATAGATAGCTCTTTTAAAGTTTGTGGTGAAATCTGGAGTGGATATGCAGCCCCGCTGAGACTGGAGTCACCAGCCTCCACTGAGAACAACACAGTATAACATACCATCACTTGGAGTCATTATTACCTGTTTAAAAGAAGAAATATTTTAAGGCAGCAGCCCTCAGACAACCTTGTTCAATTAGTTGTAGTATGTATTCCTAGGGAGAACCGTGTTCTGATCCGGTGAGGTGGGGATCAGGTGAGTTTCTTGGAAATCTGGCCATAACCAGTTCCTACAGACACCGTTGGGTCAGCATCCTCTTGATCCTGGGAGCCAGGAGGTCTAGGAGAGCCAATTAGCTAGGTGCCTATATGTATGTATGTATCCGTTTCATTGTTTGTTTATGTATTTATATATTTAAAACAAGTATTTCCCACCTTTCCAACATGTGTTCAAAGAAGCTTACAAGAATGGAGAAGGACAAATGAAATAAAACCATAATCATAGAAAAAGAAACAGTGTGGTGTAGTGGTTAGACTGTTAGGGTGTCAGACTAGAACTGGAGAGACCCAGCTTCAAATCCCCACCTGGCCATGATGCAGCTCACTGGATTGCCTTGGGCCAGTCTCTCTCTTTCTCTCTCTCTTTCTCTGCCAAATGTTCATCTTTAGATTATTGTAATTATTTCTAAGGCAGGTCTCTACATCCTCTGATTTCAATAGTCACTTCCGCACAGCTAAACAAATTACCAAAGAATATATACTCAGTCCCCTGGACATCTGTGTTGCTCTCAAGCCATCTTGGCCAGACTTTTTGTCACCCTCTGGCAAGCTGACACAGACAATCTTTTATTGCAGCAGATCAGGTTAGAGAACAGCTTCTCAGACCCCAGGGACGAAAGCTTAATGATTACATTAACCCCCAATAAATCAGATGGCGTATGCAAAAGCTATTGGGACATTGCTTTGTTCATGGAACAGTCCCAAGGCTAGATTTCACACTGTATCAAAGTTAAAAGTCCAAAGCCCAACAAGATAGTTCAAAGTCCAACAAGGTAGAATTCAAGACAGACAAGAGTCCAAAGTTCACAATAAGTCCAGGCAATTCAAGGCAGACAAGAGTTCCCAAAAAGTCCAGGCAAGAAAGCATTTCAGGCCATTAAAATGACATCGTTCCCAGCAGAGGCTTCTAGCCTGTGCGCCATCTTAAATACGGAAGAGGGACTGCTAAAGTCCATCTTCTAACATTCTATCCTGACAGGAATCTATCCCATAGATGAGCACTGTGCTGAACAGGGCGTCTCTGTCCTGCCCAGTTGAGTTGATGTCTCACCCTGGGTGACACCCCCCAAAAGCCCCTCCCCTGTGGAATCTTCCTCCTGCCCAGTCAGTTCCCTCATTCTCAGGCTGTAAATAAGAGAACTGACTCAAAGTCTTTTCATATAGCTGCGTCTGAAAAGAAGACTCATTCCCCCTAAGCCTGCAATCAGAGAGGAAGCCAGGCAGAGCCAGAGGCCCTGAGTTTCTTACGATTGGACTGGGTTCCCAGCTATCCTTCTCTAAGTCTGAAAGACTCTGAATCAGAGTCTGGCTCTGAACCCATAGGGCCCTCCGTGGCACCGGGGCTAGGCCCAACATATGCCCTCTTTTCCCTTGGCTCCTGCTTCCTTTCAGTTAGCGGTGGGCGATCCACCCACCACCCAATTCACCAGAGGCTTGGCGAACACTGCTGCAGCACCCGCCAAGCCGAGCCAAAAGCGGACGAGCGCAGAGTTGCTCGGTGCGCTTCCGGGTTCCCGGCAGGCCACTTTTTACATAGGAAATGGCGTAAGATACATTAAAAGCGGCTGCAACTTGCGTAACTTGGGCAAATTGCAGCCGTTTGTGGCGTATCTTACACCAACATGGCAGGCAGGAACCCGGAAGTCGCATCCCCAGCTTGGCTCGGGAGAACGTGAGTTGAGACAGGGAGACAGGTGGGAGGGACAGAGTTGGGGGGGGTCGACTTCCACCCCCTGACCGAAGTTCTCACACACATCCCTACCAGTGCCATCTTCATCCTCCTCCTTTGCCCTCACTTGCCAACACTATTGTTCAGTCCAATTGCCTGTGTCTATCCTGGTGTGTGGTTTTTTGTGGGGGGGGGGGTTTGGTGCAAGCCCTGTGACATCATCTCATGCGTCTCAGCATTGTGATGTGATCAGCTAAAATCCATGGTTCACCACAGCATTAAAATGACCAAAGAGCAGTCTGAGCAAAGAAGGCCAAGCACACGGAGTGGAAAGAAAATAAAGAAAAGGACACCAAGAAAAACAGCACTGAGGCCACGGGAGTGCTGAAAATCCCTACAAATGGGGTTCGGGGTCAGGATGTCGGAGAAATCTGCAATGGTGGTGGACTTAAATGAGTTTGAATTTTTCCTAAGAATTCAGCTTGAGGACACCGCAGCAGACCAGCTTTTCCCAAGTTGCATGTATTCTGTGGACTTGCTTGCAGACCATTTTTTAATCTTACATAATATTACACAGATTTAGTCATAGCAAAATATACATAAAATAGATTAAAAATGTACATTTCCCCCCATAGGCTAAAGCATGAAAATACACATTTTTTCAGGAATTTGCCTATTTTGGGGGGATTTGCGCATTTTCAGGAGTGTGGATTTGCACAACTATGAATTTGCGCCGCAAATCGTACAAATGGATTTTCACAAAATCCGATTCTGTCAGTGAGAAGACAATGGAACAAAAGGTGCCTGACAAGCCATGAAACACAGACAGAACAGATTTTACAGTAGTTTGCAGGTCACTCCTAGTTATATTTCTATGGAGAACAATTTTTAAAAAGCACAAGAAAAGTGTCATAAATGAATGCATAAAAGTCCTCCTTAAGAATATCACTTTCCAAGTTTGGTTCTAATCAGAGATGCATGAAGCACATGGTCATATCCCACAGGCCAGAAAATCAAATACATTACTTGATCACGAGAAGGTTTCCAGGTGGTTCAGCAAAGCACATCCACGTCTTTCCGATTACAATCCAGCCCAAATATCTCTTTTGAGTCTTTCCCAAAGGTTTTCAAACCTGCCAAGTCAATTTCTTCATTATCTCTTGCTCCAATAGCCAGAAGATCTAAAGAACAACAAAAACACACAAATTCTACCAACTGACAGTCTTTTCTACCTGCTGACAAGCTCCAACGCTTTGCAACATTCTGTCCCTGAGCAATACAAGATAATTTCTTTTTTTGTTTTTTGTTTTGTTTTCCCTAATGAGTGGCTGAACTTGAACAATGTCGACAGGCCCGGTTCTGTTTAATTTTATCTGAAACATCTTCCCCAGTTTCGATAAGGTGATCGTCTTTCGAAGATTGTCATCTCATCACAAATCTGATATTTGGGATTTTGTCAGTTTAATTACCAAATGATATGATACCACTGTATGAACAGCACAACCTCTTCCCCAGGCAGTAAGAAGTTCCAGGGGTCAGTTTCCTTACAATGAGAGAGTTACTGGAGGTGCGTGGTGTTTTTGTAATAACTGTTTATTTACAGACTGAGCAAGAAGGAAAAATACAGACAGATAGACAGCGAAATCAAAGCAGCAATATGACAGAAGCAAACAGCATGCAGGCCAGCCAAGATGCTTCTTAGAAAGCCAGCTCAAAAACACAGTTTTCTGTTTCCCAAAACCTTCCAACAGCCAGTTTCCTTCAGCCGCCACTCAAACTGGTGGGGCGTGTCTGCCACTTTTGTTCTGCCACTTTTTAAATTGGTCCTGATCTGTGTCTTTAAGAACAGGCGGACATGCAATACTTTAGCAAGTGAAGTTTTCCCCAACACTAAGTTAAAGTAATGTTAAGGGTTAACCAAGTTAAGTGGATTCTGGTTCGGTGCCCACACACACTGACTCCAGCCCACTGCAGTGCAAGTCAAGCCAGCACGTGTAAGACGGACCACGACTTGCATATTCTTTTTCAAACTGCCAATGGAATTTGCACAAAACGGTACTGGGGAAGCAGGTGGTTTTAATGCGACTTGCGTTAAAAATTGGCTCTCTTTTTTTGCACAAAACAGCACCCGAAAGCCACGTGTTTACCATAACATGGAAATAAACTTCAAATGGCACTGAAATGGCACGTTTGACCTCCAGCGGTCTTCCCTGTTTATTTATTGATGTCCTGAGCCTTACAGATTCCTTTACTTTACCTTCTGCTTTGTCAAGTCCAGATATAGATGAGACCTTAGCACAATCTTAGCACACTTTTTCATTAACAATCCAATTAATCCAATCCAATTATGTTTATTTTATTTATTTATTATATTGATACCCCACCTTCTTTCCTGCAAGGAACCCAAGGTGTGACTTACATAATCCTCCTCTCCATTTTATCCTCACAAGAACCCTGTGAGGTAGGTTAGGCTGAGACACAGTGAGTGGCCCAAAGTCACCCAGCGAGCTTCACGGCTGAGCCCTGATCTCCCAAGTTCCGGTCCAACACTCAAACCACTAAGCCAGTCCCGCCTTGGCCCCAAATCCTTTCTCTTATGCCTTCTGCCAGGTTGTCAGTTCAGCAGCACCCACACAGTGCATCCAGGTGTTGTTGTTTTTTTGAAGCATTGTGCTAAGATGTCCTCCATCAATGTACACATGTGCTTGTGGGAAACAGGTAGCCTGTGGTGGAGGTCATGGCGGAGTCAAGGAGCAAGTGGGAAACTGCAGCAAAACACACCAATGTGCCAATTCCAAAATTCATTTTAAAAATTCTCAAAGTTAAACCCAAAGGCAAAGCAGGCAGGCAGAGCGGAACATGGGGGTAGAGCCAACCCATGGGACAATGAGGAAAAGGAATGGTGGACACAGCAGCTCAGCCGTAAACATAGCATGTTAAGCTTCTGGGACTGCTTACGCAGCTAAGTTCCGATAAGACTCCAATCAGCTCAAAGCAAGATGTTCCGTGGCTCCAGATCAGAAAGCCCTAGCTAGGCAGGTTCCGGCTGTTTTGGAGTTGCTAAGCCAGCAGTATCCTTTTGGCTTTGAAACGGAAAGTTGAGTTAATGCCTCCTGCGTCCTGAGCGAAGAGAGCAAAGGCTTAACTGCACCAGGCGTAGCGTGAATCGCTTCCATCAAGTCGCATTTCTCACGTTTCACTTCCTAACGTACCTGGCGGCAACGTTAGGCATGGATCTTGCTAAAGCAGGTGGTCACTGCAAGAGCTGGCTAAAGAAAGCTGAGCAAGGCACATTGGCGGTGCTTTTGACCATGTTTGTGGGGGACTCGGTTCATTAGGGAAGGAGTGTAATATTCCAGCATCGCCTCAGAATTGACTGGCAAATGCCACTAGGACCATATTTTGTATTTACGTTGTGCTTTTCCTGAGTTTATTTGCTTCAAATATTTGTGTGCCTCATTTAAAGGTTTAAAAAACAAAACAAAACAGCCTTATTGAGGAAGTTTACAGAATAAGACAATTAACTACAGCCGCCGCATTAAAAGATCATTCCAATAATAATTTTTTAAAAAGTAAAATAATATCAGCAAGAGTTAAAACCATCAGATGTAAAATATGGCATTTAGGCCAGCATCAATGAAAAGCAAACTTTGAGTGCTATCCTATGGTCCCTGGAGAGCGTCGAGGCCATAGACATTGCTATGACCTTGGAAGATGAAATCCAAATGGGGATTGTTTCTTCCCGCCCGCTGCAGTGTCACAGAAGGAACCGCCATGGCTCTGAGGATGCAAATGAGGAGGAAGGAGGTGGGAAGGCACCAAGGATACGCAGAATCCAGAAGTCTCCCAGCTCCCGGCCCCGTCCCCATCACGCCACTAGACACACTCAAAAGCATGTTTAGTGAAAAAGGATTAGGAAGGAGGATGGAGAGGCAAAAGATCACTTCCATGTTCCATCGCTCCTTCTGCTCTGCCAGCAGAGCATTGGATATTTGGAGCACTCTGACATCAAGGCACTCCTTCGATATTATAGGGTTGCACCCTTAAATATTCAAGTTTTTTAAGGCCCATTTAAAAAATAGTCAGGGAGGGACCCAGGTGAATGCCATGAGGGCATTCCACAAGGATGGGGCCATGACAGAAAAGGCCCCATCTCTTGTGCCCACCAACCTGATAGACCTTGCTGACCTGATAGCTCTTATGTCCTTGGTCGAAGGGCGACACTGAAGAACTTGGCCCACTTGTTGTGCTTGGAGGACTTTGGCGCACCTCGCCGATTCAAGAGCAGAAAGTGGGCCGAAGCAGGTCATGGTATGTCTTTGTGTGTGTGTGTTTTTAAGGCAGGGAAATTTGCATAACATGCGGCTGCAATTTGCGCCCATATTTATGCAAATTGTGGCTGTCTTTATGCAAATTGCTCAAATTGAGGCCATATTTTGCACAAATTGCAGCCGCATTTTCCGCATTGGAGCAAGTCAGTGCCAGTGCTGGGTAGATGGGCCAGATTCCAGGGGCCCCAGCTGGGCCAATCCACCAAATTTTGACCCACCAAGCAGATTCCTCACACATCCCGAGAAGTGAGGGAGGGGTGGTGCGAAAGTGCTTACATTCCCAATTTCTTAAAGTAGTCTGCCAACAAGTTCTCCTGATGCGTTTTTGCATGTCTGGCTGTTGTTAAAAGCACCGGTGGTGCAGAGCAAAGAAAAAGTTGGCAACCTTAATGAAAGCATAAGGTTGTTTTCACAGATTTTGTAAACCATCCTTTTTCTTCCTGCCCTGCTTCCAAGTTACTGTTTAAGATGCTTGTTTAAACCGCTGGTTCTCTGTCCTTAAGGGCTTCCTGCTAGTAAGAGCTCTTGTATTCTTTATTCTACAGCTATAAATGTTTGCAAGACTATCTTGAGAAATCAATACATAAACTTGCATAGTTAATTCCTCTTTTCAGGATTACGTGAGAGCATCGCCCTCCCCTGTTTTCCCTGGAAGCTATACTTCTCCTCAGCTTTTGCCAGATTCAAATGCATGAAGCAACATGAATAAAGAAAAAGAAGTGAGGGCAGTTTTTCTTATGAATTAATATCTCCAAAGGCATTTGATTTGTTAGTGCCAGGTGTTTTAAAACAGCATTTTCTTTAAAAGCAACAATAATCCAGCAACTTCAGCCGCTTCGAGGCTGTTTTTAACATGGAAAGGATTATTAGGGTGCAATCTTATGCAGGTTTTTAGACACACACACAAAAGGCCTACAACTCCCAGCATGCCCCAGCCCGCTCTGCAAGCTCTGGGAGTTGTAGGCCTTTTTCCTGTGTAAACATGAGGAGTAGTGGAGTAGTACTAATCCTCTTTTTATAAATTTGATATCAACTTTATGATTCATAATGTCCCATTTAAGTGCCTACTCCTTTTACAGAACTGGTTTCACATCGTTTAAACTTTTAAGGCAGACTTCCCCAACCCGGGGGCCCTCCAGATGCGTTGATGGCCATGCTGGCTGAGGAATTATGGGAGTTGTAGTCCAGCACATCTGGAGGGCCCCAGGTTGGAGAAGGCTGATTTAAGAAGCAGTGGCTCCTAAGTCAGTGGTGTAGCCGAACCAGGGCTCACAGGGTTGAAGCCCCAGGACTTTTTTGATTAGCAGGAACAATGACATCATCTGCATTATTATTTTTTTGTGATGTGTGTGTGTGTGTGTGTGGTTTTTTAAATGTGCCCGCTCTTCACACACGCCCGTCCCCACCCTTCAATATGCTTAAGGACAAAACCTGGGAGTTAATGGCAGCTGATTTTGCAATGCTTCTAATCAAACAAAGACTAAGACGGTCCTCTGTTCTGAATGTGTGTCCTGTGTTTAAAGGGCTCTCTCCAGTCTTGGGACGGGCGACACTGAGAAACCCGACCCACGTGCGCTCGGCACACTTTCGGCACCTCGCCAACTTGAGAGCTGAAAGACGGATGAGTCCGGGGGTGTGTGGGGGGTGGTTCCCCGCAGTTTCCACTTTTAAAGCAGGCCGCCATTTGCATTTTCTTTTTTTTAAAAAAAGCCGGGGAATTTTTGCATAAATCCTGGCCGCAATTTGCGTAAATTCCGGCTGGAATTTACACAAATTGCGGCTGGAATGTACGCGAGTTTCCCTGGCTTAAAAAAACCCAATAATATTAATAACGCAAATCATGGCCCACTTTCAAAGTGGAAGACCGCATGCTGGCTCAATTCACATCAGAGCGAGTCGGCACCAGTGCTGGGTTGATGAACCGGAATTCGGTGGGCCAAGCCAGGTTTTGACACCCCCCCAACTGGATTCCTTGCATATCCCTAGTCCAGTCCCGGACTGGTTTAAAGATAAAGAACCCCAAGAAGGGAGAGCGGCTGGCCCAGAGCTCACCTGGCCACAGTCTTCCCTACTATGGCAAGATGTATTCATTTAAATTATTTAAATTATAGATATTCTTCCTAACTTTGTGTCTCTCGATATATACATATTAGCACATGCAGATTTTATGCCAATCTGTGTCCTCTTTTTTGTCCTCTTTTTGGGTGATGCAATTCCTCATTTTTGCCCGTGCATAAGCAGCCAGACTAGCGGCATGTACGCATTTTGGTGGGGCGGGAGAATTGATGGAGCGTCCTCCATTGGTCGGAGCGGTGCTCGGCTCCGCTACCTTTCACGGCGCCTCTAACCCTCCGCTGGAGGATGCCACCTCACCTTCCTCACAGTGGGGCTGCCTCTCCGTCAATCCGGGCTTTGACCTACACTGTGATCTCTCAAACTCTTGAAGCGCAGGGCCCAGTTCAGCCTGTGTCGTTGTGCTGCAACGGTTTGGTAGCGGGGGATCCAGGCCTCCGCCTGTCACTTTGGCTTAGCGAGCTGGCAGCTCAAGGCGGGTCTCCACAAAGTTAAAATATTAAGGGACTCCATTCAGCATGACGTTAACACTCTCCCCACCGCCCAAAGAATTAAAAATGTAATAGCCGAGTGTCGACGTGATCCAATTTTCCAATTAAGGATGGGAAAACCAGCGGGGATGCTTGCTTGCGCTTGTCAAGACTCTCCGAACTCCAGTCTGAAGTTTGGTTCACCTCGCACACTCCCATTTTCAGTTGCAGCCTGTTTTTTTTCTTTTCGTGTGAATGGGGGGGGGGGGATTCCCATTTCCCTGTGCATTTTTCAGAAGTGCTGAACTCCATCCCTAAATTAGGTACGTCGCCATGGACGGCTCCTATGAAAGCTCCAAATAAAAGCTGCAATGGATCGGGAGCCCCGCCACCAAAATCGGAGTCACCAGCCTCCACTGGAAGTGTGCACTTCCCCCCATGACATGAAACGTGCATTTTTTTTTTACAAATAATATGCACCCTTTAAAGTGCACGTTTTTCAACAAACTCCCCCCCCCCGCCCTCTGCATTTCTGAGCGCAATCACAAGTTCAGGAATGTGCGAGTAGGGATACCTACCTCCAGAAGAGGATGGGAGGATGACGATCGTGGTAGGAGGTGGACAGTGGCTCTGGTTCTCCTCCAGTGAGCAGGTGCCATTGTAGCTGTGCACAAAGCTGTTCAGCAGCATAGCGGCACCGTAGGGCATGCTGGATCATGGCAACACCTGGCACTCATTGGGGCACAGGGAAAAGAGGCCCAGGCCAGTGGCTTCAGCAGCAACGGACCCTTGGGAGCTGCCTAGGAGTGCTGATGCTGGGCTTGGTGCCAGCTCTCCCTGAACTGCAATGTGTGCGCATTGGTTTTTGTAAAGCAGGGGTGCCGGACCTCTTTCAGCCCGTGTGCCAAATTCAATTTCAGAGTTGTTCTCAGGGGAGGGGTGCATTCCAGCGGGGAGCAGGGCCAAAGACAAAGAGGGCGTGCCCAAAATACCCAAAAATGCCAGCGTATTTTAACCTAAAGTTCTTGTTGCCATTAACTCACCCTGCCATCTGGCTAATACTGGTCACAGATTAGTTCAAATATTTTACACCCTGTGTGGCTCTAAAAATCATAAAGTTGCTTCGAGGGGGGGGAATCAGTAGGGATGGGTACTCAGACTCCAGGACTCGACTTGTGAGTCGGACTGAGTCCCCCCTCTGCCTCGAGTCAGACTCGAGTCCCAATATTTTTAATGGGACTTGAGACTCAACTCGGAACTCGAGACCAAGGACTCATGTTCCAAAATCATGTTCCTCAAATGCAACATGGATAGGTTTTAGGAAGTACAGCAAGTTTATTTTTTAAAATCATTTTCCTACAATGCAACCTTTCAGACATTTTGGGTTTGGCTGCCTCTGCCTGCCTGTTTGGGGTTCCCAGCCTCCTCTGCCTGCCTGGTCTCTTCTTGACCAGTTCCACAGTTTGAATTGTCCAAGACAAAGGCTCTGCCTGCCTGTTTTGGGGTTCCCTGCCTCCTCTGCCTGTCTGGTTATTTTGGGTTTGTCTGCCTGGTCTGTTCTTGCCAAAATCAGTGGCAGAGTTTTGAAAGAAAAAGGCACACTTGTGCCTAGAATTTATTTAAGCCACACATCTGAAGTAGCCTTATTTTGTTGGGAAAACCCCCCATTGATTTTAATAGGGACTCGTGGAGTCAGCTTTGGGAGTGACTCGTGACTCGTGAGTCACCATTTTGGACCAAGGACTTGGACTCAGACTCGAGACTCGGGTCCAAAGACTCGTGACTCGACTCGTGACTCGAAACCAAGGACTCTTCAACATCCCTGGGAATCAGACGGATCAAATATTCAAACATGCATTTACCAGAAATTTATAAAACAAAATAACATGCATCATAAACAACAGTGCAATTCCAGTTTCATAGGTACCCCTCCAAGAGAGTTCACTGCAGACAAACAGAAAGGGCGTGTGTGGATTTCACCAGGGCAGCAAAATAGAATATTTTTTTCACACACACCACAAAATGCTTTAGGAGTCTTCAGCCCAATATAAGACTCCTTCTTCCACAGAGATGCTGAAGAGGAATCCTCTTGCTGGCACTGCAGCTTGGGCCTGTAATCTGTAAAACTAGAGACAATTCTCCGTAAATAAATCCCAGGCCGCAGGCCTTCTCCCTTCTGTGGAGTTTCTCCTGCTGCAGGCTGGGCTGACTGAGGTATTTCACCCCTCCTACCAGGGATGGCATAGAAGCAGCTTCAGGATGGTTACATAAGCATTAGGAGAGACATATCAACCTTTTGGAATGGGGGGGGGCATGCAAAAGCTGGGAAATGACACAACAGTTGGTGTTCAGAAGAAAGAGGGTGAGGTCAGGGGAAGTGGGCGTGGCCTTCAGGGGATCTCCAGGGCAGATTTGGCCCGGGAGGCGCGCTGCAGTTTGACCACCTTGCTTCAGGAGATCTGAAAGCTCTGCCGGAGGTGATTGAGCTGTTTTCACACATGCAAAGGAAACCATCAGTCACTTCTGCAGTCTCAGTGCAAAGAGATTCATGGGCGGGGACCTGCTGATAGAATGCATTTATCAGAGAGGGACCCACATAGATTGAGATGAAGCTGTGGATTCGAGATGAACTTGTTCAGCTGTTTAGCATACATATCACAGCTGTCAGGGCTGTTGTCTCTCCATCACGGCAGCTTTGTTTATTTGCTGGGACAGAAATGGATATTCAGATGCAGAAGAATTTAATCTAAGGGCACCCACAGATGTAGCCCGCCAAATCTAACTGGGTCAAATCCAGATGATCTCCCCACAGTCGCAACGAGCCACATTTGTGTTCACAGAGCGTAAGATTAACTTTACTATTAATAATTGTCTCGGTAAAACGGAGGATAAAAACCAGGTGGACAAGCAATTTGAATATTTAAAGCATTTTATATCATTTGAAGGTGATAAAATGAAAATCTTGCTCTAACCTTTTTTTTTTTGCCAACAGCTAGAGAATCTTAATGACAAGTCCCATGTGGATGAAAGCGAGAGACAGTAGTTGGAGAAGGGGCTTAAAATAATAATAATAATAATAATAATAATAATAATAATAAGCATGGATTTGACCTATTTTAAAAAAATGGGGGGGGGAGTGGGGCTTTAAAAAAAATGTTACAAACTTCAAAGGACTATCATAGCTAAAAATGACCGCTTTCTATATGCAATGCGGGAATGAGGATTCTATGTTTGTTTATTTATTTACATTTATTTATCGCCCATCTGGCCAGCAACCGGCCACCCTGGCCGATGTACATAGGATAAAAACAAGATAAAATACATTTAAAACAGTATAAATTTTTAAAAATCTTAACCCATCCCATATTCCCGTCTGAACAGCCAGGTTTTTAATGAGCGGCGGAAGCTCAGCAGAGAGGGGGCATGGCGGAGGTCACTCGGGAGAGAGTTCCACAGTACGGGGGCCGCCACAGAAAAGGCCCTCTCTTCCTCATCCCCACCAGTCTAGCTGCTCTGGCTGAAGGGACAAGGAAAAGGTCGTCTGTGGCAGATCTTGTTGAGCGGCCTACTTGGTGTTGCTGGAGACGCTCCTTGAGATAGACTGTGTGCAGAACTATGATTTATATTGTACAGGGGTGCACAACTGCAGGCCCAGAGGCCAAATACTGCCCTCTGGGGTTCCCAGAGGGCTGCACCCCCTTACCCTGACCCCATCCAATATCAATACTCAATGTCGGGGTCAGCTGCTGTCAGAAGATGCTGGCGACTCCTATTTCGGTGGGACTCTGAATCTATAGGAGGCTTCATTTGGAGCTGTATGGGAGCTCTCCATGGTGCTTAACTCCACCCCCAAAATAGGTTCACCGCCATGGAGCACGTTGGGTAGCTCCTATAAAGCTCCGAAGAAAAGCTGCGACGGGCTAGGAGGCGCCCCACCGAAATAGGAGTCACCAGCCTCCACTGTAAGTGAAAATAAGACATGGGTCTTGACCTCAGGCAGACTTGCCTGTCTGAAAAAGGAGGCCCACAAAGGAAAGGAGAGGAGGGGAAAGGGAGAGGAATGAGTTCAGGCTTTGGAGGCCAGAACACAGTAGA
This sequence comes from Shinisaurus crocodilurus, assembly GCA_021292165.1. Taxonomy (NCBI): domain Eukaryota; kingdom Metazoa; phylum Chordata; class Lepidosauria; order Squamata; family Shinisauridae; genus Shinisaurus; species Shinisaurus crocodilurus. The sequence goes on along the minus strand of JAHFWL010000691.1, from coordinate 130,976 downwards.
GCGCTGTGCAAATGGCCTCCCAAAATTCCGCACCCTGTTTGTGTGGGCAGAGAAATTAGAAGAGGGGGGAAATTCATGAGATTTCACTGGCGGGGGAGGAGAAATGTATCCAAACAGATTCTCAGGGGTGGGGCTCGCCATTAGCAGCGCGCACAACACGGCTTCTTTCTTTGCCCCAAGGTCTTGGGGTGCGGGTGGTTGCTGACCCTGCCAGTGACGATAGTGGCAACTATCTTGACCATTCTACATGCTCCACAATTCCCTGGACCTTGTATCATTCTGGGGGCGTGGTGGTGGTGGGGGGAGAGAATGGCGGCGGCCACCAAAAAACGTTAGAGGGTATTCAGAGAAGATTCCGCAAAGTGGGCTTCTTTTTCTGGGGAGAAAAAGAAAATAAAATCTTAGAAATGTTCTCAGGAAAAAAAAAAGGGTTCTGACAAATTTTGGCTCAGTTGTGGACAAACAGGCTTCAGTTGCAATGTAACTTGACTATGAACCATGAATTAGGGATTTCATAGATTTCATAGATCGTAGAGTTGGAAGGGGCCTACAAGGCTATCGAGTCCAACCCCCTGCTCAATGCAGGAAACTAGAGGAGGGGTCTCCCATCCAAGTAATAACCAGGCTTGACCCTGCTTAGCTTTCCACGCTCAGACAAGCTGAGCCAGCGTACTACTGAGGAATTCTCCTCCTCTGAATGTCTCTCTGATTTTGGTGTTCCAAATTATCCAGTCTTGCTTCTGAAGTAGAACTGATGAATTAAGGACAGGGTTGTTGAAGAATTTTGTTCTGCGGGCATTTTTAAGAGAGCTGAACCAATCCGCACTTCCCAGACAAATACATGGATCAGCACACAACTATCCTTTGGATAGTGCACTCCTCTGAATTTTGCCATGACGCCCTCAGCTCAAAAAGTTTTAAAATGTATTTTAAGAGGAAATGCATTAAAATGCACATGGGGGGGATCTGTACAAATGGCATATTTTAGAGGGAAATTCATACATTTCTATAGTTGTTTTTTTAATTGCAGAAATTGGGACAGAACAGACTTATGACTGAATGCATGCCAAACTGACATAGACCAAAAGAGACTTATCCATCCTTAATAAGGGATCCTGCATAGTTCCAGTTTTATATCTGATTTCTGTACAAAATGTGATGATGCATGCACAAATTGTCTCAGTTTTCAGTTCTTTGGTGTCCTTTCCTTCCTCTACATTATTATGCACATAGTGCATTTCCCATTCCGACATTATTATGTACACCGTGAGTTTCCCGTTTCTTTTAAATAGTAATCTTGTTGTATTGCTATGTGTATTTGACGTTTCTGTTCCCTGTATTTTTCACTATATTTAAAAATAAGATTCTATGTTAAAAAACAAACCAACCAGAATTCAGAAGGAATTCTGGAGAGAGAGCAAAGCCATGCAAGATGACAGAAACAGAAGAGGAGAGCTCTGCTTGTCCCTTCATCTTGCCCCCTTTGGGCAAGTCTCTAACAGGGCAATAAATGTGGGTTAGGTGGTGGGGTAGTAGAACAGTCACTGCAGGGATGCACACAACGCATGTGATCGATAAGTCAATTTGGTCATGGGAACTGGCTCGTTGGTAGGTTCCTTGCGCCATTGTGTCTTAGCAAGTCCTACCTGTCTCCCAGGCTGTGGGGGCACCTGCACACTGCCAAAAAGGAAGACAAAAAAGAGGACACAGATCTGCATAAAAATTGGGTGTGCTAATTTATACAGGGGGGTGGGGAAGAAAATCTCAGAAATGTTTATTTTGCCCAATGTGTTTTGGCCAAATGAGGACATTTTCATGCAGAAGAGACACATCATGAAGGACTTTCCCCTGAATACATCCAACTAAAGATAAGCAGTCCCTGATGAAGGGGGAAAAAAAAACATTTCCCGATATGTGTTGGGCAAAGTAAACGTTTCTCATATGCACCTGAAATGCTTTTTTAAAATCTTGTCGGTTTCCATTGCATACAAGCGCCTTCTGCTCTCTTTTTCTTATTTATATAGAGACATGCAAATTTAGAAAGAATTGCTACAATTTAATTAGAAATACATTACCTCTCACCGTAGCAGGGAAGAGTGCGACCAGGTGAGCTGTGTGCCTGCTGCTCCGTCAGCTGTCCAGGTGCTTTTACTGTGGAAGGACAACTTCGAGGCCCCGGTTGCTCTGCCTTCTTAGGGTTCTTTATCTGTAAACAGGACTTGGACTGGGCAGCCCTTGAAATAGAGGCCTGTCCTCTGTAAAATAGGATACAGGGCCACCCTAGAGTGCAACTCGGTGGTCGAGCACATGCTCTTCATTCCAAAGCATCTGCAGTTATTTATTTATTATATTTATACCCGGCCTTTTTTCCTGCAAGGAGCCCAAGGCGGCTTACATAATCCTCCTCCTCCACTCCTCCATTTTATCCTCACAACAACCCTGTGAGGTAGGTTAGGCTGAGAGTCAGTGATTGGCCCAAAGTCACCCAGTGAGCTTTGTGGCCGAGTGGGGACTAGAACCCGGATCTCCCGAGTCCCAGTCCAGCACTCTCACCACTACGCCACACCGGCTCTCTTAGTTAGAAGGATCGGGTAGCAGGTTTCATAGATCATAGAGTTGGAAGGGGCCTACAAGGCCATCGAGTCCAACCCCCTGCTCAGTGCAGGAAACTAGAGGCGGGGTCTCCCATCCAAGTAATAACCAGGCCTGACCCTGCTTAGCTTTCCACGCTCAGACAAGCTGAGCCAGCATGAGCCACAGGCCTGTTTTTGATGTGAGAGACCTCTGCCTGGCACCCTAGAGAGCTGCTGCCGATCCGAGTAGGCTGTATCAGGCTAGGGTGGCCAAGTAGTCTAACGTGGTGTAAGGCAGCTTCCAACATTCTGCCTAGAAGACTTTTTGGTGCAACTTCTCACAAGGGCTTTCCATCACCATCAAATGTAAAGTGGCCACCCCACGCTGTGCAAACATTCAATCATCTTGAGCAGCCCATTGATTGAGACTCTTTCCTCCTCCGTCAGAAAGAAACAAAACTTCCACCTCCTCCGCTTTGCATAAACATCACCCTTCTGGCATTGTTGCTCTAATATTAAAAGTAACAGAGAACTGCTCCGGAGCACCTGATGCCGCAAGAAGCAGATGGATTTACGGGCAACACAACAGCCTCGATTTGCAATTCATCATCAGGTCCTCGTGAAATCCTGTTCATTACTCCGAGTGCTTGTTGTGATGTAACACATTACAATCCAGAATGACCTTCCAAGAGACTTTCAAGTGCAGAAATTTAGACTTAAGGGGGAAGGAAGAAAGCGTGGCTGTTTTAAAGCATGAGATGCGGCTTTGCAAAACTCGATTGAACGATAAATCAGACTGAATCCTTCCTCGCATGATTGCCTCTATCATCAGCAGCAGGTACTTCAGAGGCTTTTATTAGAAGACAAGTTATGGAGTTACCCATGGCATGTTGAATTTTTATGTTTTTGAAGTTGTTTAAGAGCATGTACATCAGCTGCTAAATGTCCACTGCAGCTAAGGACTATCACTGAACCCGATTTTCATTGCTGTCATAATCGAGTTAAATGGGTTTAACATGGCTCGCGATCTGGGACAACTTATTATGTCTTCCTCTCACGGCAGGTGGTGGCTTGGCTTTAAAGATGTGTAAATCTTGTCCCCTTATTTCTGTGGCTATTCCCACCTTCCCAGTGCGCTGGCCTTGCACATTTAGGACATATGTCCACACAAGCAGAGATGTACACATTTTTAAAAGTTCGTTCATACAAACGGACACATTCCTATGTGATCGCTGATGAAATATGCAGAGCACATCCGGTATTCTAACATATCAATATATCAATGCACACAGATAGGTGGTTTCGAGTCGACAAAACGGATACACATCATTGCCACACGTCACTTACTTATTGTTACCCACAGTAGGTCTGATTGAGCACCATGTTCCCCATTCATCCCTCTAAGTCAGGGGTGCGGTACCTCAGGCCCATCCGGTAGGGATGTGTGAGGAATCTGTTCGGGGGGTGGGGTAAAAATCCATCGGATTCTCATCACCCGGCCCGCCGGATTCCAGTTCACGGGCCATGTCCTGGTGCTGACTCGCTGCACTGTGACTCGAGCCAGCTCACAGATTTCCGTCTGTACGACAGACCGCGATTTGCGTATTTTTCCCCCCCAACGCCCCGCTTCCACCACCACCACCACCCCAATCGAGCTCCGCGCGCATCCCTACTTTTGAGCAACTTACGCAAATTGTGGCTGCTTTTAACATCTCTTATGTCATTTCCTACGTAAAAAGCGCCGTAGCGCCGGGAACCCAGAAGTCCGGAGAGCGCCTCAGCTGGGGCTCGCTTTTGACCCGGCTTGGCAGGCGTGGCAGCAGCGCTCGCCGATGAGCACCCAGTGGCTGTCGCACTCCTGCCCCGCTCGTGGGATCCCCGTGGGCAGTTGGCCACCGTGTGAACAGAATGCTGGACTAGATGGACCCCCCCCCCCGGTCTGATCCAGCAGGGCTCTTCATCGGTTCTTCTGTCAAAAGCTCTGTTGGGACAAATGAAGGCTTTTTTTTTTTTTTTTTATGTCTTTAGCCCCCATGTGTGTCAGGGGGGAGGCAAATTTAGTAGGGGAAAGTGACTAGGTGGGAAGTTTAAACCCCCGCCTACCCATGCACAGTGGTCCCAGTCTGGATTGGGGCCCCACGCACTTATACTAAAGTAAAAGAAAGATCAGCTGCACGCCAAGCATTTAATGTAGCATGTAGATTTCATAGATCATAGAGTTGGAAGGGGCCTACAAGGCTATCGAGTCCAACCCCCCCTGCTCAGTGCAGGAAACTAGAGGAGGGGTCTCCCATCCAAGGAATAACCAGGCCTGACCCTGCTTAGCTTTCCACGCTCAGACAAGCTGAGCCAGCGTGAGCCGCAGGCCTGTAGTTTAGCCCTCAGTTGTGGCTGACATTACGTAGAAACGGGGGGCTCCATCCTTTATGTATTGATCATACTAAGCAGTTTAGTTATAAATTCTTCTAACAAGAAGCCCTTTCCACTGCTGATCCTTTTACCAAGCTTTCCTTCCTAGTTCTTTATCTCTGGCTTTCGGGATGTCTCATCTATAAATGGAGGAAGAGAATAATTGATGCATCTAAGTGCCCTTAATGTTGTGAGACACAGGTTTTTCTGGAGCTTGCGAGGAAGAAAGAAAGAAAGAAAAAAAGAACATTACTGAATATTACAGTATAAATCCTGTTGAGACATTACAAATCCCCACATGGTCAGGGATGCATTTCAAATGACTAAGCCAGCAGGGGATGGATAATCAAATATGTCTCGACAACGGAATAAAGTGTACAACGGAGACTATCAAGGAGCTGGGGGTAGGAACGAAGGCAGATTTTTTTGAGAGCGTGCATGAAAAATAAACAGAAGCCTCTCAGACTCATTACGCTCCTGCCGTTTTTGCAGGAGGCTGGGTTCGTGATGCATTGCAGAGACGATTGGCTGCTGGGGGATGGCTGGAGAGAAACGGATGGAGGAAGGGGGGATGTATGGTTGGAGTCTGGAATTAAGCAGCTAAGAGTTTCACACTTTGAAAACTGAAACCTCCCACCAGTACTCCCGGTGATAGAACAGGAGAAGAAATTAAGAAGAAATCAGAGACGTGGATGAGGGTGGACGCATCTGCATTCATCGTGGAGCACTGGAGAGAGAAGCCGGGTTCTCCTAGCGCTTAGAGCAGTGTTCTCCAACCTTGGGTCCCCAGATGTTTTTGGCCTACAACTCCCAGCATGCCCCAGCCAGCTACGCTGGCTGGGGCATGCTGGGAGTTGTAGGCCAAAAACATCTGAGGACCCAAGGTTGGAGAACACTGGCTTAGAGAGCTGAGCCAAAACTTTTATCGACAGCTTTTTCTTCTGAAAAGGGAGGGGCAGGATGAAAGGGAGGAAGAAATAGCAAACTAGGGGAAGGGGGGGAAGGAAGAAAAGCTAAACATTTTCAGAGGTGCGGGGGACAGCAACATTAACCTCTCTTTTTAAACTTACAGTACAATCCTGTACATGTCTACTCAGAAGTAAGCCCCATTGAGTGCAATGGGACTTACTTATAGGCAAATATGGATAGGATTCCAGCCTTATTTGCTGTGTTGCTGTATGTGGCAATGGAGCTACAGTCTTGTTCCCCCACAATGCCACAGTTGGAATTAGGGGTGTGTGAGGAATCTGATATGGGGGTGAAAATCTGATGGATTTTCACAAAAAAAAAAACCCCTCCGGTTCTGGTTCATCAGCCCTGAGGTGGCATCGACGCACTATGATGAGAGTCAAGCCAGCCCACGGGCTTCCATCTCTAAGACGGGCCGTGGTTTGCACATTTTTTTTTAATGCTAAGGAAATTTGTATAACTGATGCTATTTGTGCAGCTTGTGTAACTTTATGCAGATTGTGCAAATCACGATATTTTGCATGTTTTGCACAAATCAGCGCCCCCCAAAGCATGTGGATCTAGCACGATTTGCATACAATCAGCAGAATTCTGCAAATCGTGCTAGATCCACGTGCTTTTCGGGTGCTGATTCGCTCAAAATGTGCAGAAGACCGCGATTTACGCAAATAGCGTAAAGTTATGCAAATTGCACAAGTTGCGCCTTTTGCACAAATGTATTTTATGTTTTTTAAAAAAGTGCACAAACTGCGGCCCGTCCTAGAAACAGAAGTCCACGGGACCCACCCACCCCCCAATTCAGCCCGCTTCCAATCATTGGACTGGAAGCAAGCAGGAAGTCCATAGAGCTCAAATGAACCGGACTTCCCAGCGTCATCAGCACATTCCTAGTTGGAATACCAATACATCATGCTGTAGTACCATTCCAGGGGCATTGTTGGAAAAGAAAGATGGCAGCCCTTACTTGCTGGCCCAGGAATGTAGAGTAGCATTTTCAGCTCAGCACCATTGTTAGGGAGATGTTGAGCCTTAACAGTACTTGACCACAGTTAGAGGCATTTCTCGTTCTGGTGTAGCATAGTGGCTGAAGTTGGCACTGAATGTTCACCTGAACATTCAAGATGGGACAGCAAAACAAGAAGACTAGCAAAATTTCTCTGGAGGAGAGAGACTGCTCATCCTTTCCCCAGGCCCACTGAAAACCTTTGCTCAAATTGTCAGCTGTGTCAGGCCTGGTTCCCTTGAAACACCAGCAACCAAATACAGGTTTCTGTTAAAGAAACAGTGAATTCCTTTATTTCAGCCAGGCATGAACACAGGCACCCCACAAGAGTCCAAGGATCAGAGTTCTTAGTGAGCCTAAAGTTCACATGAACTCAGGACATCCAAACAGGAGCCAGAAACAGGGTCTTAAAGTCCAGTAGTATATTCCAAGACAGGGTACAAAGTCGTGGGATTCAAGGCATGCATTTGTTCAGCCTGGGTTCAGGTAGTTCAAGAGAAGGAGTGTCCAGTCCAATAGGGATGTGCAAGGATTTTATTCAGGGGGTGGAAATCCTGCAAACTAGCTGGACTTCCCCCCCCCCGAACTCCGGTCCGCTTACCTCTTCCCTGGTGTCGACTCGCGTTCTTCCAAGTCGAGCCAGGTAAGCAACTTCCAGGTACCTGGCGGGCCGCTGTTTACGTAGAAAATGCCTTAAGATGTGCCCAAAGTGGCCCCAATTTGCATAATTAGCACAAATCGGGGCCGCTTTTGATGTATCTTAAGGCATTCTCTACATAAACAGCGGCTCACCAGGAACCCAAAAGCCTGGTGAGCAGCATGATGCATGCCAGCTTTCGGCCTCGCTCGGTGGGTGCAGTTGCGGCATCCACCAAGCTGGAGGCGGGATGGGTCCCAGCGGATCGCCCAACCCTAGGGTCCGGTATCAGTGAAGTTGTATCCACAAATCTCTTTTGCCTCTGTGCCTGCTTTTATGTGGGGACGGGGTGACTAGAGTTCCTCACTTGTCCATCTAGCGCAGTGTTCTCCAACCTTGGGTCCCCAGATGTTTTTGGCCTACAGCCCCCAGCATGCCCCAGCCAGCTATGCTGGGAGTTGTAGGCCAAAAACATCTGGGAACCCAAGGTTGGAGAACACTGATCTAGCCCTACGGGAAAACGTAACCTGGAGTAGAGAACTCCACCTAATTGGGTGGCATTCCTCCTGCCTTTCCAGCCTAGGTCATACAAAAAGGTCATTTGCAGGCAGACCTTCTCAGGAGACGTCTCTGGTCCCTGAAAAGCCCCCTTGTTTCATGACAAAAATGTTTGCTGAAAAACAACTCTAAAGAGTAGGTATTGTTCTTTCAGTGATTTGATTCATTCTGATTCCTTTTCTAATGGGAAACGGAAATAGTGGGGGAAATGCAACAACGTCCTGAACACTAAACCTCACGTTAAATTATTAAATGCTGCAGGACAGAAATCCTTACTTTCAAAGTCTGCAGAGAGATGACTAAAGAAGACAGCGTGTTACCTGTAGAAAAATGTTCAGCTTAGGAGCAATTTTGCATCTGTGTTTTTTGAGTATTCCTTCCTCAGAGATGCCCAGAGGCTCTTTTCATTGCAATTCGGGGATTCTTAGAATGCACACAAGCCCCGCAGGCTTCTGGGTCAACCAAGACAAACCTTTAAATAAAAATATGGAAACTAATTCCCTCCCCCCCCCCCACAGTCTCTGAGAACACATGAGAATGGTGTTAAGCAAGGGGGAACTGAAGTGTTAAACTTTTGGCTGGATATCAGTATGCATCACATATTTTGTGAGCACATGCAGGTTTTGCAAATTAAAATTTGATGTTCTATGTTTCTTTGTTTGTTTTTTTAAAAAATGATTCCACTTGCTGAATCTGTTGGTGAACAGATTCACCAACAGATGAATCTGTTTCACATTTTTCCAAATGTGAAAACCTTTTGGGGCTGGCAAAACCTTTCTAATGCCAATTTGTTGGCTACTACTAAATTCGGGTCCAAAGAGACCCAGTCTTGGTGGCTGGAAGAACCCATTAAGCACTACAATTAACTTGCCTTATTACTCTGGCCTCAACAAACAACAAACCCTTGTTGTTTCCACCAATGTCAGAATTTAGATTGTAATCACATAGGAGCATTGTTGTTGTTGTTGTTGTTGTTGTTTTGTTTGGATTACTCATTTAATTACTCATCTTCCCATGAATAATTAAAAGGATTAAGAATAATTGCATTCCAATGGATAAAGTCAATAAATGAGAGAACAGCTCTTTTGAAAAGCTTTTGCCCACTGTTGCCATCTATATGTCTCAAGAAGGCATTCTTTTTTCAGCATTGGAGGTGTGTGATCATATAATGTACTTGCAATGAAGATCTTTGCTGCAGTCAATAAGTTTCAAACCAACCCCTAGCGATCTTTCTACTCCATCCCAATATCCAAGTAAGATATTTCAGGAATCAGACATCAAGCTCATTACATCTAGATCCCACCCCCTGCCAAAGAGTTTGATTTTTATTTATTTTTTTAACATTCCCACCATACATGTGAGAATTCAGCTTAAGTTTTCAAACATTTTCTTGCTCAGTCAGCATCGCGCCACGTACCAAGACAATAATTATTGGTAACAATTCTCATTTATGTTAATACACGGTGAAAATACAGGATCTTTCATTTTAGGGAAAGAAAAAAAGGCATGCTATTCCCAGAGTCAGCACATCCCTATGACATGGAGGTTTCTGTGGTGGCTCCCACTACGAGGTCGGTCAAAACTCTGACCTCGTAGAGGAGAGTATTATAGGCATGTTGGGGACATATCAGGGGTGTGCCTGCAGGCGGCGGGGGGGGGGGGAGAGACTGTGGATCTGAGGTATCAAAACCCCTCTCACACTTCGAGCATGCCCGCAACATGAAAGGGAATTTAGACCAGCTCAAGAGCTGATATAAATGCATTCTGCCCCTTTGTATTAAAGTACCCCCCCCAAAGTCTTCTGGAGTGGAGGGAAACTCAAGAACAGTTCCATCATTACTTTCACCCTGAGCAAGAGCTCAGCAGAGCTTAGGAAAGATTAGAGCCTCAGAGATTGAAGCACTCTGTCACTTGGGCTCTTTGCTTCTAAGATTGCGCTGTTAGTTTTATCATCTGGTGTTCATTTTATCATTTATTATTCGGCATTTGTTCTCTGAGTTCTAGGCTGCTTTTTACGCGTCTGCAAAAGTGAAAAGTGCTATTTAAAAAGCTGTAAATATACATGCTGTAAACAAATGAAATTACCAACACATTAACTAAATCCCCCACTCCACCCCACCCCCATGCATGACTGTTCCCCACTGTATCCTTTCTTCTTTAATCTATTTCCAGTCTTGAGAGGTGGGAAGCAGGGTACAGCGAGTAGGAGAGAATCCCTACCTACAATTGTATTAGTCACTCACACACAGGTTTCTGCAAAGGTGGTTAGTTTGCTTACAGGAGGGAAACCATCTATTGAAAATATATATATATATATATATATATATATACATACATACAGTCATGCCTTGGATTGAGAGCATAATTCGTTCCGGAAACGTGCTTGTAATCCAAAACACTCTTATATCAAAACGAAATCCCCCCAAAAAAATTTGTACAGACAGAGATTTTTCATTTAAGCCGTACTACAGTACTTGTATTGCAAGACGTCGCTTGTATATCAAGTAAAAAAAAATAAAATATTTTAAAAATTGCTTGCCTTGCAAAACGCTCTCAAACCAAGTTGCTTGCAATCCAAGGTTTTACTGTATATATATATATCCTTGACCAGTTTTTACTTCGACAGAAAAATAGCCGTATGCTCAGTAAATCCCATTGAAACTTTGAAAGAAACCATTTTTCATCACTTGCATTTCTTTTTCCTCATTCAAAATGGTACAATCAGTCAGCGTGGATAGATATCCAAATTGGATGACATGTGGTTCTTGCATTTTGTGTGTGTGTGTGTGTGTTTAATGTTAGATGTGCCTGAGAAAATCTGGTGACACTGAGATACTGGCAATTGATGGCACAAGAGTGTATTCCATTTCATTTCTCTCTTAATTATAATTTATGTCTTGCTTTACAGGCAAGATTGGGTATGCCCACGCTATAGACCAGTCTGTCCCAATCTGGTGCCCTCCAGATGTGTCGGACTGCAATGCTTTGCTGGCTTGGGGATTCTGGGAGTTGTAATCCAACACATCTGGAGGACACAAGGTTGGAGGAGGCCACCATAGACGTTAGAAGATTATCTGCATATCTGTAAAGGATGTGTAATCAATTCAGTCAATTTGTTCCTGTCCTGCCAAAAGTAGGTAATAAAAGCAAATCAGCAAAGGGCCAAATCAGCAGCAGTTATATACGTATATAAAAAATACCCTATTCATTTGGCAGCATGCCAATGCCCTTTAATCAAACATGGAGGCAGAGTGCGGTTACCTGGAAAGTGCTGGCTTTTAAACAGGACTGGATGTAGAGACAGGTAACACAGGTGATTGTCTAGGATGCCTGTTGGGCTATCTTTGCAAAATATACCAACCAAAAGCACCTTGTTCACCTCCATTCTGGGGCATGAGTGTGGCTTGTCCTGCTTTCAGTTTATTTTCCTGGCTGCCACTGCAAATGTCACTCCCTCCCTGAATCCGAGGCTGATTCACATGGGGATGTACGAGGATTTCGTTCACCGGGTGGAAATATGGAGGACTAGCCAGGCTCGACACCACCACCACCCCGACTCCATCCCTGCTTACCTTTTCCCCCGGATCGACTCGCATTCTCCCATGTCGAGCCAGGGAAGCGACTTCCAGGTTCCCCGCGGGCTGCTGTTTACGTAGAAAATGCCTTAAGATATGCCCACAGCAGCTGCAATTTGCGTACATTTCTGCAAATTGAGGCCCCTTTGGATGTATCTCAAGGCATTTTCTACATAAGCAGCTACATAAGCAGCAGCCCGCGGTGTGGCGTGGACCCACTTTCGGCCTGGCTCAGCGGGAGCAGCACCGGAGGAGGGTCAGGTACCGGCGGATCTCCCACCTCTAGCTGCTAGAACTAGTTTGTTGATATGGATCAGCACAGCTGCCTGAACATCTGGACTCTCCTTGGGGGCGTGGCTATGGGTAATGTCAGGATGAGCACCTGCACTTTTAAATTTGCCACGGCAGCACTGAGCAGAACACTAACGCCAATGGAGCGTGAGTGTCATCCTGCCGGAACACCTCTTTCTCCACTGGCAGAGCAGGACTTACACCAATTCCTGAGTTCCCAAGCAGACCAGCATAGGATTGCAGCCCTAATGTGTTTACTCAATCGTAGGGATGTATGAGAAATTTGTTTCAGTTCAATTTTGATCGGGATTTACTCAGTTTGCACCTTCCGGATCAAACACTGACTCAGATGTGATCTGTGGTCAGAGTCTGCACATTTCCGAGCTTGCAACGTGATTCACGGACACACCCCAAAATTGTGTCCAACAGCACACACAGAAGCTTGAAAAATGTGCACGAAAAAAACATCGTACTTTTGAAAAAAAGCACACAATTACGTTTTAATCAATGGGGGAAGAATGGGTACATTTCAAAGATTCACACAATTGATGCGTTCATTTGGGGAAAATATGCATGAAAATAATGCACGCAGTTTCATGCCCAAAGGAAAAACAACAACAAAGCTTGCAACCTGATACAGACTTGAGTGTGAACGAGCTTCAAGATGGAATTAGGAGAACTTTGGCGAGCTTGAGTTTTGCTGATTTGCCCAGTTGTTTGCCGAGCCGAATTCAAGGTGTTGGTTTTGACCTTTAAAACCCTATACAGCTCCAGTCCAGTTTATCTCAAGGAGCGTCTCCAGCAACATCAAGTAGGCCGGTCAACAAGATCTGCCACGGACGGCCTTCTCCTTGTCCCATCAGCCAGAGCAGCCAGGCTGGTGGGGACTAGGAAGAGGGCCTTTTCTGTGGCGACTCCCAAACTGTGCAACTCTCTCCCCAGTGACCTCCGCCATGCCCTCTCCTTGATGAGCTTCTGACATTCATTAAAAATGGGAATATGGGGTGGGTTAGGATTTTAAAATTTTATACTGTTTTAAGTGAATTTTATTCTGTTTTGTTTCATTTTATATTGTACATCGCCCAGAGTAGTCGGTTTACCAGCTAGATGGGTGATCTAGAAATACAATAAATAAATAAATTCCTAGTTTAATATAAATCTTTGTGAAATGGCTTAGCCCTACCTTACAAGCTGCTCTCTTAAACTGTGCACTGTGAGACTACATGAACATTTTAATGTACCTCAATGCATCTTAGTTTGCTGTGTACCTGCCTTGGTAGCCCATAAAGAAATAAATAAACAAGCAAATACTAAAAATATAACAGCCCATGCTTAGCTCAGATTCTGCAGTGGTGGTGTTTCTAGAAGAATATCTTCCACTAAGCCCCCGAGATTTTTCTTGGATCTGAGACCTGTGAATCATAGCAAAGCACAAAAGCAAACACACTGGCAACCTGTGATTTTGTTTTCCCACTAGAAGTGAGAAATTATGTTAACACTAACAGTTGATTGTAAAGGGAAGGCGTTCTTGGAATGGGGGAGGAATGGGTTCTGTAAAGCAACACTGGACCACTACAAAATAAGAACTGGAGTTAAAGAACCTGTTTAACAAACACGCAAGCATAGAGTCTACAGATCTGTGTGCATGATTTATATCGAGAGCGAGAGATGATTTGGGGAATACATTTTGTACCTGCATTCTTCTTTTCAAGGATGTCACCTCTCAGGAAGTCACTCGTTCGATATTCAAAAGTTGGCATTTGACATTTATACAGCCACCTACTGATTAAAGCATCTTTACTTGATGAATCGCCTGCCTTTTAACTGATTTATGCAATATTTTAATAAATGATGCCTACATTGCCAACACAATAAAGGTAGCCTTTGAAAGATATTGAAAAACAGTGTGATATATAACTTTAAATGTAATAAAGAAAACCTAACAAAAGAGGGTGCTTGTGGAAATGGAATGGTGCTTTTGAGGTATCCCATTTCATATTCCCAGCAGAGTGACACACCAGGCTTCCATCGCTTTGTCGCCTCCCTGGTTCCATTGGCTGACACACACACACCCCTCCGTTATGAGCTGTGGCAAGTTTGCTCCACAGCAGGTGAAGGAGAGAGGAATTTGTCGGGGCTGAGCCATGAACAGCAGTCTGAAGAGAGTCAGGAGCTGGGAGCCAGGGCTGAAGAGCAATCAGGATCCAAGGGCAAACCAGAAAGCAGGACGGGAGAAAAAGCCAGGAATCGGAACCGAGAGCAAGGCCAGAATTTCAAGATACACTAGAGCAGGTCCGGAATCAAGGGTTGGCATAGTTGGGCACCTGCCGAGGGCCCACGCCCCAGCAGGGGGCCACTGACAAGACACACACCCCGGGCTTGTTCCCCCTCTTCACCATTGCAACCTGCTTTCCTTCTGCCTCTTGCTCTGGCCCAGACAAGGGTGGGGATGAGAAGGAGGAGCAGGAGACGCCGCTGCCTATTTGCTCCCTGGCTCTCTCTGCCTGTCAAGCAAGAAGCGTTAGCAATGATGAGAAAGGGAAGGAGGAGCAATTCTAGCCGGTGACTGACAATGGTGGTGAGAAGGTAGGCTCGCCAAAGGAGGGGACCCACTGAGCCTTGCTCAAGGGCCCCCCCAAACCTGGAGCCAGCACCGTATTAGTGATCAGGTAGAATTTGTTGCTTGCTTGAGCAAGACTCAGTTGGAAAATGAAGTCCTTTAGATTCCTTCCTGCCCAGGAGGAGCCAATGGCCAGTCTGGGCAAATGGAGCCAGGCCAGATCTGGAAGGTTCTTCCCTGAAAAGCTGCAGTTATGTGGCTCACCACTTGGGGCAGTGGGCAGCCGTTCCTGCCAAAGCCGCCGCCGCCATCTTCTTTATCCCTCCAAGTACACCCATTCCGGATAATTCCTGTCTTTATAGGAATCGAAGCTTGCTGGAGTTCAGGAGTAGGCTTATTTGGGGGGGTGGGGGGAAGCAATTTCCTGTGGACCAAGGAATCTGAAATTCATCCAGTTCCTATTGGTCCATAGCAGATAGCGACGATGAGACAATTTTTCTATGTGATCCTGATGTTTACTGTATATGTTATTTGTCCCGCCCTTTGGTATAAGGGGTGTTATAAATAAACGTTTATTATTATTATTATTATTATTATTATTATTATTATTATTATTATTATTATTATTATATCCATTCGAAGGGGCAAATCTGTACCTGGGCTGGAAGCTTAGCCTCTCCAAGAGCATCATAGTTGACTATTGACAGGTTTGAGGCTTCAATACTTTCCTCAAGCCTTGGGCCCACCTGGGGATCATTAGACATAGGTATTTTTATTCCTGATTCTTGATTAAAGTACTGCAATTCTGCCTCTGTAACCGTTAATTTAGAGAGTCTTAATCTTCACTGCTGCAGCCTATCAAGTGTCTCTGAATTTTTGCAGGTAGCTTAGCAAATCTGTTCATAAGAAGTTCTTCTGCTACATCGTTATCATCCGGAGAGTTTCCAGGCCTAGTAGAGTTACTTGACTTAAGGGGACTGTTACTATATTTTAAAGAAATAGCTGGGCACTTCTTTGTAGAGATCAGTGGTCTAGTACAAAGATCCTTAAAGACTCGAGATGGAAAAACATCAAAGGCAGCTATAGATTTCATAGTAGAGTTGGAAGGAGCCTACAAGGCTATTGAGTCCAACCCCCTGCTCAATGCAGGAAACTAGAGGAGGGGTCTCCCATCCAAGTAATCGCCAGGCCTGACCCTGCTTAGCTTTCCACGCTCAGACAAGCTGAGCCAGCGTGAGCCACAGGCCTAGTTGTTTTTTTTTCCTTCTCATTATTATCCTGCGGATGGTAGCTTTATCAAAACTGAGAAGAATCCCTACATATTGTAAGAGGGAAAAAAATTACAATTCTACCAACAACAAATCTGAAAATCTAATATTTAAAATTTGCCTAAGATGATTATTCATCCTGGCAAATGAGTTCTAGGGCAGAAACCACCCATTAAAAGGGAAGATAGTCACAACTACTTGAGAAGCTTGTAAAACCAAGCAACTATGCAGCTGCCTTCTTTCCTGTAGTATCAGGAAGTCTAAAGGCACATGCCTGCCTAAGAGGTGGCACTGCCACGGTGCCAACCCTGCCACCAACATGGTGGTGGCATTAGGATGCCCGGAGAGAATGCATGATATTTTCCCACATGAGGCAAAGTTTTGTTCCTCATAATTGCAGAAAAAGCCCTCTATTCTAAGCGATCCACATATAAAGGCACTTTTGAAGGTCTCCAGTGGAAGGCGTTGCATAAGCACAATGTGTTGCTATTGTTCTACCGCGAGTGTCTCGGATATCCAAAATAAAAGTTTTTTGTGAGCTGAGCAAATGCCCCATTTTCTGTCCCAGATCACTTCGTTGCAAACAGGATTAGAACAGATGTGAAATCTGCATGACAGAAATAATCAGCACATCCAAAGATACTTTAAACAGCAACACTGTGTCCTGCCAATGCCTTTAAAAAAATGTGTTTCCTAAAGGTAGACAATAGGTTAGACAATATTTAGGGTGCAATACTTGTCTAAGGGTGCAATCCTAGGCATGTTTAGATGGGAAAAAGTCCTACATTTCCCAGCATTCCCCAGCCAGCCATGCTGACTGGGGAATGCTGGGACTTGTAGAACTTTTTTCTGCCTAAATATGCCTAGGATTGCACCCTAAGTCAAGGGAACAAGAATACTAGTGTGGAACCTCTGCAAGCCAGATTAGGCTTGTGGAGCGGAGGTTCTGCACCCCTACCTTGAAGAAACCCTGGAGCTTCGCACTTCTAATGTCGCTCAGCAACTTCAGGCTCCCATGGGCAGACACAGCCAAACTGATCTTTGGACCTTGTGCACTATCGACTATTATCACAGTGAACAAAAGCAAACAAGTTAAGCAGAGAGTTGGCCAAAGCTGCCATGTTTTTTGAGTTGATCAGGAGGAATGAGTGTTGACAAACTCAAGCTTTTCCCTAGATCAGGGGTGGACAACTTGTGGCCCCTCAGGGGTTTTTTTTAGCCTACAACTCCCATCAGCCCTAGCCAACCTAGTCAATGGTGAGGGGTGGCAGAAAAGAGAGGATGCAGAAATGGAGTGTAGTTGAAGCCAACCACTTTTTCATGTTGATTAACAGCCACACATCCTGTTCGACTTCAGACAGATATCACTATTTGACACTGATGTGTTGGTCTAGATCAGTGTTCTCCAACCTTGGGTCCCCAGATGTTTTTGGCCTACAACTCCCAGCATGCCCCAGCCAGCAACCCAAGGTTGGAGAACACTGGTCTAGATGGCAGCTTGAGTAATTCCTGCGTGGACTGGAAGGCGACAGTTCTTTTGTATTCTGCAAAGCACTGCAAACGTTGTCAGGTTTTTCTGACTTATTTCAAAGGGGGCGTTCCCACCCATCTTTTGACTGCAGCCTTGCTCACTGTTGGATTTGGCCCCACCCATCAGCAACATGCAGCCCCAATGGATGACCTATGAGTGAATGCAGCCTTCGATGGGAGAAAGGTTCTCCCATCACTGGTCGATGACATTTACCACCAGTCAGCAATACCTACTTCCCTTTCCCTCCTACATCCAATCCATTTTAAAACATTCATGCACTCCCTATAACAAAAAGCCAGTATTTCAAGAGGTAAGAGGAGTAAGCAAGTTGAAATGACTTCGTGTGCATTGGCCTAGATTATTCTGAGCCCCCCACCCCTTTTTTTCCTTTTCCTTTTTTAGTTTTGGATATACATTTATTTAATTTGGTCTTGCCTTGAGTGCCCGCCTCCAAGCTTAGTTGACAACTGTCAAAGTTGCTGGCATTTACTATGAGTCTGTTTTGGATCAGAGTCAAATCCCATTCTGCCAGACAACCCCATCAAGTGACCCAATGCTTAAATCATTATTGCACCATTACTTACAATAATGTGTAAGTGTAAGTAATGTGCTCTCCATTTCTCTGAGCAGTGAGAAGTCCAAGGGCATCGATAATAGATTTTTGTTTTCTTAGAATGGAATACCATGGAATGGAGACTTACAGTGTTTTATAGTATCTGATTTACATACAAGCAGAGCACAGTGGAAGCAAATCACTGATCCTGCTCTCACCTCAGTTTCCCAGAGAGCAATTCTTTCAGCCAACTCTAGTGGAAAACTCTCCACTCTGTCTCTTTCTGTGTGTGTCTCTACCCAATTCAAAGCCATCACTTCCCCTTCCCCAAACATGGGTGCCAGCACATTCACAAGGCTGGAGGGAGATTCTAGACCATTAAGGAACACTCCTGTTTCTTCTTTCAGTACCCAACCATCCTTTAGTTAATGGGACTCGAGACCAAGGACTCGTGTTCCAAAACCGTGTTCCTCAAATGCAACATGGATAGGTTTTAGGAAGTACAGCAAGTTTATTTTTAAAATCATTTTCCTAAAATGCAACCTTTCAGACATTTTGGGTTTGGCTGCCTCTGCCTGCCCGTTTGGGGTTCCCAGCCTCCTCTGCCTGTCTGGTCTCTTCTTAACCAGTTCCACAGTTTGAATTGTCCAAGACAAAGGCCTCTGCCTGCCTGTTTTGGGGTTCCCTGCCTCCTCTGCCTGTCTGGTTATTTTGGGTTTGTCTGCCTGGTCTGTTCTTGCCAAAATCAGTTGCAGAGTTTTGAAAGAAAAAGGCACACTTGTGCCTAGAATTTATTTAAGCCACACATCTGAAGTAGCCTTATTTTGTTGGGCAAAACCCCCATTGATTTTAATAGGGAGTCATGGAGTCAGCTTTGGGAGTGACTCATGACTCGTGACTCGTGAGTCACCATTTTGGACCAAGGACTTGGACTCGGACTCGAGACTTGGGTCCAAAGACTCGTGACTCGACTCGTGACTCGACTCGTGACTCGACTCGTGACTCGACTCGTGACTCGAAACCAAGGATTCTTCAACATCCCTGGCACATTCATGCTAATACAGGCATCCAAGCTCCTAATAATATGGAGGCATTGCTTCAATGAATAACCTAAGCTGGAGGAATGTCAACCTTTGCGTGTAAATGCAACAAACCAAGATGAAAGCTGTGAATGCCTGGAAATAGGTACACATTTCCCCACTTTTCAAATACACATCAGGGAATGCTGACAACAAACATTGACCTATCAGTCTTTTCAGGTTTTGGATATCGCAAAATTGAATTGGGATTGTCACTAAATTTCAGACATTCAGTGCAACATATGTTAAGCTGATCATGGCTGAGCAGCCATCTATTGTAGCAATGGGAAAACATAACATAGTATTGCATGTTTTGGGTAGAATCCAGACAAAATCAGGTGTCTAAGTCCCATTGATTCCAATGGAGAGATTTAAGCATATGCCCCCACTGATAGCAATGAAATTTAAAATGCTTAGTTTGGGGTGGATTGTACCACTGCATCATTATATTTGTAAACCATCTTGGAAAACTAGGTGAGATCTAGGTTCCAGTCCCCTGTAACTGATGGACTCCAATCCTTAGTCAAGTCTCCGAATGGAAGTAATAGTAACATACAGCTAGGGATAAACGGATCTGGCAAAAAAGTCCTACAACTCTCATCCCCCAGCCAGCAGGGCTGGCTGGGGCATGCTAGGAGTTGTAGGGCTTTCTTCTGTCGGAACATGCATAGGATTGCCCTCAGTGTCTCATTTTTTTCAATTCTGACGTTTGGTTCATCCCACAGTTTGAGAATTTTTCCAGACTTAAGACCAGTTCATCTCACATATTGAGAATTTAATTCACATGAAAAATTTGTATGCATTTTTGCACATTTCTCCTAACACCTGCAAGCAATTGGCAAGCAATTTCCCCAATATCACGTATTTGTAATGTTATTTTCACTAATATACCCATTTTTGTGTGCCCTTCCTCCACTGTACACATTTTTCTAGGCATTTTTTTATTTTTTTTAAATTGAAGAACTCCATTGCAAAATTTGGAGAAGCGTGAATTTTGAAGGATAATTGAAAGTTGGTTCAACAGTGTGAAATTATGTAAGTCCGCGTTAAAATGCGAACCAAATGAAGTCCTCCCCCATCTCTACGTGGCTGCAGCGCTGTCGTAAGTTCATCTGGTGGGAAGACGTGGGATATAAACGTTTTTAAAGAAATGAATACCGAACACAATAAAATTGATTGGAAAGCTCTCTGCCCTGGAAATGTGCTGTATACATAATAGGTAACTTTATACGCTAATATTGTCCTACAGTGACAAAAATCATGGCTGATATGAAATTGGGGGGGGGGGGATTAGAAGTCAGATAATTTACATTTCTTAAGATGAATATTTTCATGCATTGCTTCTGAAATTCAGCCTTGAAACATACGTTTAAAGAACCTTAAATCGTAAGTTTTGATTCATTTAAAGGCCATAATAAGAAAATAAATTTGCCAAATTTGATGGAAAAGATCACAAAAGGGCAATAGAAATGAGCAGGGGGCTGCTGGAGCAATTCTCCATTGAGGAAAGAATACAACACTTGGGGGGTTTAGCTTAGGGGAAAAGGCAGGCAAAGAGGGGGACATGATCAAGGGTTATGAAATTATGCATGGCGTGGACGTGGAGAAAGTAGTTTCATCCCTCCTCTTGCACAATATACTAGAAGCTGGAGTCCTCCAGTGAAGCTGAATGCTGGGAGATCCAACACATATAAAAAGGAAGCACTTCTC
Organism: Shinisaurus crocodilurus; assembly: GCA_021292165.1. Taxonomy (NCBI): domain Eukaryota; kingdom Metazoa; phylum Chordata; class Lepidosauria; order Squamata; family Shinisauridae; genus Shinisaurus; species Shinisaurus crocodilurus. The sequence goes on along the minus strand of JAHFWL010000691.1, from coordinate 110,260 downwards.
CATGCAGTGTGTAGTTAAAATGTGGAATTCACTGCCAAAAGATGTGGTCATGGCCACCAATTCAGAAAGCTTTATAGATTTCATAGATCATAGAGTTGGAAGGGGCCTACAAGGCCATCGAGTCCCGCCCCCTGCTCAATGCAGGAAACTAGAGGAGGGGGTCTCCCATCCAAGGAATAACCAGGCCTGACCCTGCTTAGCTTTCCACGCTCAGACACGCTGAGGCATCATAAGCCACAGGCCTGTATTAGAAGGGGACTGGACAAGTACACAGAGTAGTCAATGGCTACTGCTGATGGTGGCTATATATTACCTCCATGATCAGAGGCAGTATGATCTGAAAACCACTTACTGGGGAGCATGACCAGGAGGTTGCTGTTGCACTTATTGTCCAGCTTGTGGGCTTCCCATAGGTGTCCGGTTGGCCACTGTGCAAACAGAATGCTTGACTAAATGGGCCTTTGGTGTGATCCAGCAGGGCTCTTCTTATGCTCTCATGATACATCTATTTCTTTAGAATTTCCTCCTTTTAAAATTTTCTTTTTGTAATTTTTTTTTTTATCCTGGAAGACAATCTTACTCGGTCACGAGTGATCGCCTACAGCACATCTATTTCTTTATGTTTATTCTTGTTATATGGCAGCAGCACTAATAGTTACCAGGCATAGTAATAGGAGTCAGGCACCTTTGGTTCCACCACTGTGCTGATGCCTGAGCTGAGCATCCCGCACTTGGTGGTTAGGTATGGGAGTCGCCATTTTCATTTCCCACATTGCTGTTGATGTTGCATTATGGGATATTTAAGCGGTGGCTCCAAGCTGCTGCAGGTTGCTGCCCTCAAACCTGGAGCCGGCTCCGGTGATAACAGAAGTAGTTTTATCTCATATAATGCCATCCCTGTACATTGGTGGTGCCTTACTCTGGGCTCTCAAGGCAGGTTTCACGAAACAAATCGAAAACCTTTCCCTTCTGCGCTTCACTTTGCCTAAACCTTTTGAATCCACAGCAACCCGAAGTGAGAGTATTGAGGGGAGGGGGGGGTCTTAATAAGAAAGTATAAAATACAAATTTGGGCAAGTCCATTCCACCTTGGTAAATTTGCTTGGAAAGTTTTCCCCGCTCTAATATAAAAGCATTTTCCCCCTCAGGATAGAAATGACGCCAAGTTATAGCATTGTAATAAAACCGTGCCGCTAATTCTGTTACCTTTTGTCCACAGGTCTGAAGCAGAGCTATACTTGTAACATCTGTAACGTCACTCTAAACTCAATAGAACAGTATCACGCACACCTGAAGGGCTCAAAACATCAGACTAAGTGAGTATTGTGCTTTCTCAGCTGTCTGTGTGGAACTGGCAAGCGAGTGAAGCTAAACAAGATGTAAGGACACCTCTCCGTTGTCCACTTCCATCTTAACTGTCCGGAAGACAGGGACACTGCCCATACCATTGGGTACAAGCAAAATGGAAAGACAGACATGGAAAAGGGGATTGGGACTGCAGTCCCAAAAAGTGGAACCCTAAGCTGGACTCAAGTAGGAAGAATGGTATTTGGGAGTACCGCGTGGTTTAGCCCTCTCTGAGGACAACTTCATAATGCAAGATGGGAAATCACATACAGTCATGCCTTGGATTGAGAGCATAATTCGTTCCGGAAATGTGCTTGTAATCCAAAACACTTGTATATCAAAACGAAATCAGCCCCCCAAAAAATTGTACAGAGATTTTTAATTTAAGCCATACTACAGTACTTGTATTGCAAAACGTCACTTGTACATCAAGTCAAAAAATTTTTAAAATAAATATTTAAAAATTTGCTTGTCTTGCAAAACGCTCTCAAACCAAGTTACTTGCAATCCAAGGTATTCCTTTTTTCAAATTCTTCCCAGTTTAGTGTGTGTGTGTGTGTGTGTGTGTGTGTGTTAATGCACAGTACATCAAAGGAAAGGTGAAGTTAGAGCCCTTCTTCTTGACTTCCCAAAACAGCAGCCACACAATCCCAAGCCTCCCCTGGAAACATTGCCGAAGAGCACCAATCAGACACCGCCACCGCCAAAGCCCACCTGTCAGATTTTTCCTGAGATTTCATTAATAATACTCAAAATTTGTGGCCTGTTTCCAAATCAAACTGGGGGGGGAACCACCCATCAGCTGGGGGAGAATTCAAATGCAAGTTCTAAGGAGGGCAGTACCACCTGTTCTTTCAGAGCATGTAGAGACTGGCCATGACTTTGAGAGAGTTAACACCAAGTGGGCCGCTCAACAAGATCTGCCACGGACGGCCTTCTCCTTGTCCCTTCAGCCAGAGCAGCTAGACTGGTGGGGACGAGGAAGAGGGCCTTTTCTGTGGCGGCCCCCGTACTGTGGAACTCTCTCCCGAGTGACCTCTGCCATGCCCCCTCTCTGCTGAGCTTCCGCCGCTCACTAAAAACATGGCTGTTCAGGCGGGAATATGGGGTGGGTTAAGATTTTAAAATTTTTATACTGTTTTAAATGTATTTTATTGTTTTTATTCTATGTACATCGCCCAGGGTGGCTGGTTGCCGGCCAGATGGGCGATTAATAAATGTAAATAATAATAATAATAATAATAATAATAATAATAATAATAATAATAATATTTTTCTGAGTTGGTACCCAGTTAGGGATCAGTGGAATGGGGTCGTTCCATTTCATAATTGTTCCAGGGTTCTTCTAACACACAGATATTTCCCTTCCTGTTTGTTTCCAGTAGGAAATTGAGATTCCGGAATGTAGCTGGTCGAATTCTACACATGCCAGTTACCTAAAAGGGGTGGGGGTGGGGTTGTGTGTGCGCATAATTTTATTTTTTTCATTTTGACTTTTAAGCCTTTTTTTATTTAAAAAAACACACACACAAAACCCAAGCACTGTCTATCCCACTATTGTACACAGTGATGAAATTTCACACAATCTGTATCTCCATCATTGAGTTTTTATCATAGTTTTTGTGTTGGGCAGCAGGGGGCTGGGATGAGGTATGAGAAAGAATTCCTTTGGTGGATTTGGCTTTTCATGAAGAGAATTTTGAAAAACCATGGTATTATTTCCCCCCCATCTTGTTTTTAAAAATGTGCAATGGTGAACTACTGCAATTCCACCATTGCACTCTGTTTCTTCATTTCACCATTGTCCTATTACACAATTTTGCAAATTTAAAAAATGCAGGGGGGAAAGAGAATAAAACAAATTATTTCCCCCTGAAAACAAAATCCAAAACACTCCTCTGGAATCCAACCAGATTCCACCCCACCAAATTCCAATCCAGAAACTATTCTGGAAGTATAGAACTGCAAAGTCTAGGATGAAATCAGATTTTCTGTTACCATTCTTGACTCAGGTCCACATCTGCTGAAGGTTTCTTGCCTGAGTATTCCTTTGCCTCTTGTAAAGGAAAGCATAAAATATACTATCTGCCCCTTTTGCTCCCGTGCACAGAAATAAGCTCTCTTTTCTCAGTAATGTTCTATCGTTTTCTTTGTAATTTCCTCTGCACATCTCAGCAACCTCTATGAATATGAAAGGCCTTGACCAGAACTTTTCCACTGCATTTTTTTATTGCTTCTGTTCTTCAGATGATGCAAATGATTTTTCTTGAGACCTTTTCGTACCTCCTGGGCTGAAGCTACAGGCGCTGCTTTATTAACGGGAAGCAGACCTTTGTCCCAAAAGGATGTATAAAAAGTTAGCCTGGCTTAAATTGGACTGTTGGTAACAGATGAGGACAGGGTGAATTATAAGAAATGCCCGATATTATGACTGTAAAACTAGACCTCATCCTACTCTGGCTCAGTTAATGAGCTACGTTTGCTTCACTGGGTGATGCATACACGTATCTGGATGCCAATTCACACACTCATTGTCCAAGCGGATCTACAACTGAATGTTTTCCGAGCATTTGCCCACTCTCAGTAGGCACAGTAACAATTGGATGATTTGGATGATAACAAGCAGGAACTGGCAGTGTTTGCGACAAATTTGGTCCAGTGAGGGCAGGGCCGGTGCAAGGCAGTTTGGTGCAGTTTGGTGCCCTAGGCAAGATCAGATATTTAGTGCCCCCCCTTCCCACTTGAGCCCTCCCTCCCTATTTCTTGCACCCCCTTTAGCCCTGCGCCCTAGGCAGCTGCCTAGTTGGCCTAATGGTGGCACCGCCCCTGAGTGAGGGGCATGATCTGACTCTACACCAGTGTTTCTCAACCTTGGGTCCCCAGATGTTTTTGGCCTACAACTCCCAGCATGCCCCAGCCAGCATAGCTGGCTGGGGCATGCTGGGAGTTGTAGGCCAAAAACATCTGGGGACCCAAGGTTGAGAAACACTGCTCTACACACACATGAAAGAATGCAAAAGGGACCTACAATCGAACATTCCAGTGTAGTTCAGCATTCCAGCCACTCCATTGCATTTCCCCCGCCTCCCAGGTTTTGCATACACCCCCATGCCATGGCTACTAAACACACCCAGTTCTCATTGGGCTGTTTTCAGTCCCCACCCCTTTTAAGGTGGGGACTAAATAGTTTTGTGTACTTCTGCAAACCTGGGGGTCCCCCCCAAGCCTGGGGGGACCTGCCTCCTTTGCGTGGGTGGTGCCCTTTTGGGTTCCTTGCAGGAAAAAAGGTGGGGTATAAATATAATAAATAAATAAAAATAAAAATACATGAAGGCCAGAACTCAGAGAATTGAGATGGCAACATGTAGGATGATATTTCTGTTCAGAGCATGATGCTTCACCCTGTGGGAGTGATAGGCCTATTGCTGGAATTCTCTGTTATGTTGTACCCTCATGTATACCAACTGTTAATGCTGTGAAAGCCATTAGCCCTAACCACATGGGAATTGACTTCATCCAAGCCACACTGGATGTGCAACAATACATTTAATTTTCCATTAAAATAACAGTATCAACTTTTATCATTCTCTCAAAGCCAAGTAAATAGTCGAATCACAATAGACAAAGACTTCTCCCCTTCCCTTCAAGCCTTGAGCTTCCAACTGTCTTGTCTGCTTCTCTCCAATTGCCCTTTAGCTGGCCAACGACTCACAGAACTCCACTGCCCAATCCCATCGCAGGAAGGAAGTCCAATCATAGTGACGTTCTCTCATCAGCACAGCCAATCAAAATAATGTGTTTGCTTCCCTTTCATTAAAAAAAAAGAAAAGAAAGAAGCATTTGAAATGTGGATTTATCGCAGGGTGTTACGAATTGCTTGGACCAAGAATGTGACCAATGAAGAAGTATTAAAGAGAATGAATAAAGACCAAGAAATGATAAAACACATAAAATGCAGAAAATTAGAATATTTCGGTCATATTATAAGAGTGGGCGATCTGCCCACCACTGACTCGCTGGGTGCTCGGTAAACGCTGCCGCCGTGCCTACCGAGCCAGGCCGAAAGCGAGTGCCAGCCGAGGCGCTCACCGGACTTCCAGGTTCCCAATGCTACGTTTTTTATGTAGAAAATGGTGTCAGATACATTAAAAGTGGCCGCAGTTTGCGTAACTTGAGCAAATTGTGGCCATTTTTAACGTATCTTACGCCATTTTCTACGTAAAAACCATAGCTCCGGGAACCCGGAAGTCGCTTCCCCAGCTCAGCTCGCGAGAACGTGAGTCGAGCCGGGGAAGCAGGTAGGGTGAGGGGTGCTCGGGGGGGGGGGTGTCAAGCCCAGTGAGTTTGCTGGACTTCCACCCCCCAATCAAACTCCACGCACCTACCTAGTCATATAATGAAAAATGAAAAATATAGATGGTTGTTGCAGCTGATTATTCAAGGTAAAATAAACTGAAGAAGAAGTATAGGAAGAAGAAGAACTTCTTGGCTGAAAAACCTTAGCGAATGTGTCAGGGGCAATACAACATCATTGTTTAGAGGGCCATATCTAAAGACAGTCTAGCCATGGGGATGTCCAGCCTCTGGCAGGAGAGGAACAACAACAAGAAGAAGAAGCTTCCCTTCTTCTTTCATGACACGATGCAAACCTCCTGGGCTAATGTGCAGATTGGAATTCAGTTTTTGCACTTCTCCAAATTTTGCAACGTAGTCCTTGGCTCAAAAAAAATGTACCAACATGCACTGATAAAATGTGCATTTTGTGAGAAAATGCATTCAAAAATACTTCGGTGTGCATTTTTGTGCAGATAGATAGATCGATAGATCGATAGATGATTAATGTGGAAACAGGATGGAACAAACTTATGAATAGACACATGTGAAACTGACATGGACTGGAAATAGACTGCTCTATCTATCCCTGTCTCAATGGGAATTGTCCTCTGCCTGGCCTGCTTGCTTGTTTTTATTTGAATTAACATTCTTATCAGTGCTCCTAAAAGTAATCTCTCATCACTTATTCATCGTGATTTAAATTTGGTTAGAGAGAGTCTCCTGAGACACTTAATAAAATAGAGGAAACGTGATATTATCAAATTCATCGACAGGAACGTTCACAAATTTAATTAGAAATTACCATTAGAGACGCTCGCCCAGCCAGTTTTTGGTAAGCGGTCGCTTTGATCATTCCCCTTCCTCTGTGTTTATTCCAAGGTTGTTTACTCTGGTGTTGGGGGGGAAGGAATTCAGTGGATTGGAATGGATGTTTGGAAAGAATTTCAAGGGGAATATTCTCAAGCACAGAGGAAGCTGAGGAGCAGTGGGCATGGAGCTTAGTCACGCATTTGTTTTATGGATTTATATCTTGGTGGCTAACAATATAAAAACAACCTCATCATAAAACACATATAGAACAATATAAAGATAAACAGGTACATATATAACAGCAAAGTGTTATATTGTTTTTATTTTGAGACATGCCTTGGTATAGTTGTATACCCTAGATTAAAGTGCCCTGAAAATTTAAATAAAATAAATACAAATCAAACTAGCAGCATGAAAACAATCTCAAATGTTACAAGCCTGGAAAAATCAAACTGGTCTTTTGTAGCATCAAAAAGACACCAAAGGAGGGGCCAGGCCACCATCTTTTTCAACCACAATGGCTCTGGGATAATGCTACATGATGACATAGTACTGTGCAACTAGGGGTGAGGGATCCGCCGGGATCTGACCCGCCTCTGGCTCAGCGGACACCGCTGTGGTGCCCGCCGAGCCGTGCCAGAAGCTGCACTTGCCACGCCGCTCGCCAGACTTTTGGGTTCCCAGCAGGCTGCTGTTTACATGGAAAATGCCTGAAGATATGTGAAGAGCAGCCACAATTTGGGCAAATTATGCACATTGTCGCCACTTTAAGCGTATCTCAAGGCATTTCTACGTAAACAGCGGCCCGCCGGGAACTCAGAAGTTGCTTCCCCGGCTCGACTCAGGAGAATGCGGGTTGATGCCAGGGAAGAGGTAAGCGGGACAGAGCTCGGACGATCAACCCTGGCCAGTCTGCTGGATTCCCACTGCACATCCCTATGTACAACGGAAGCAATATGAGGGGACATGGCGGCTCACATGGACTTCCAGTTTCGCCTCTGCTGAATTTGTGGCAACAGAGCAATTCACTTAAGAAAGAACAAGGGTAGTGGGGGGGAAGCAGGGACCGCCACCTATTTCCCAGTAAGCTCCCCACCCTTCAAAAATGTGAAAAAATCACATGTGTTCCATATTGGGAAGCAGTTTTTTGCCCTTCCTTTCTCCTCTTTCTGCCTGAATTTGGAGGAAAAATTACTCTGAACAGCACGATTTGCAGCACAGCCTAAGATGGGCTCTAATGTTGAAATATTAGGGATGTGTGAGGATTTCGTTCGGGGGGGGGGTGGAAGTCTGGCGAACTCGCCGGGCTCAACAACCCCACCAAACTCCATCCCTCCTACCTGTTTCCCCAGCTCGACTCGCGTTTTCCTGAGCTGAGCCGGGTAAGTGACTTCTGGGGTTCCCGGCGGTACACTTTTTACATAGAAAATGGCCTAAGATACACCAAAAATGGCCACAATTTGCATAAGTTACGCAAATTGCGGCCACTTTTACCATATCTTATGCCATTTTTCTATGTAAAAAGTGTACAGCCGGGAACCTGGAAGTCTGCCAAGCGGCTTGGGGGCATTCGCTTTTGGCCCGGCTCGGCAAGAGCAGCAGCAGTGCTCGCTGAGCGCCCAGCGAGTCAGGTGGTGGGCAGATTGCCCACCACTAGGAGTAAGTTTATTTGTTTGTTTGTTTATTTATTTATTTATTATATTTATGAATTGCCCATCTGGCCAGACATCCAGCCACTCTGAGCGATGTCCAGTCCAATAAAACACAAGGGGGGGGAACACCCACCCACCCACCCGCACACAGTATAAAACACAATTAAAAACAGTACAAAACCCACCCCATATTCCCGCCTGAAAAGCCACGTTTTTAATGCCCGGCGGAAGCTAATCAAAGAAGGGGCATGGCGGAGGTCACTGGGGAGAGAGTTCCATAAATTGGGGGCTGCCACAGAAAAGGCCCTCCTCCTAGTCCCCACCAGCCTGGTTTCTCTGATGGGACAGGGAGAAGGCCATCCATTGGAAGATGACAGTTCTAGTACACACTTGAGTTTATACTTCAGATTTAAGTTGCAGCACATTTGGTATATCATGTTTTCCCCAATGTTCCTATTTAAGGATACTGTTGAATTTTGGGTTTTATCTTTAAAGATTATGAAAGCAGTATTTTGCTTCACAAACATAACTGCATGAAATAACTGCTGCATGTGAACCTTTTGTGCAAGGAATGTCAAGGAGAAAGTCATTACTTAAATTTCCCACCATATGATGGACACATTCCATAGAGTGAAAAAATTGGAACAGTAGTAACAGCATTGCTAAAATAATTGGTTTCCAAATCAATCTGGACCACTTTGTTTTGATGACTCATACAAGGTTTTTGATTATGCTGATGGTGTAATTCAAAATATTAGACCCTAGCATAAACTCCGGTGAGAGAATGGAAACATATGCTATTATGTTCAAATTAATGTAACAAATTCTGTCAGAGTAAACAGAAGGTAGATGAAAATGCAAGAAATTGTCCAGTTTTCAGTCATGTTTGATTATTGATTTCATGAGTTGATACTTGATGTAGCAATTCTCATCATTAACACCACTCAGAATCGAAGGACATGATCCTTCCTCCTCTGTCCATATAGGAGCAAAAGGCTAGAATGATGGACCAACGTTCTGCACATTTGGCAAAATTTGAGAATTTAAATTGGTTGCATTTCAAATTTTGCACATTTTGCCTTGAAAGTTACTTTTAAGAATGCATTTAGCATACTATCCTTCTGAACATGTGCAGAACTCTCGGCATACACAGTTCTGTGTGCATGGAGGGAGGGCATATTCACAGCACCAGCCTATTTGTCCCATTTTGCCATTACCTGAGGCTCACAGAAGAAGCCAATGGCATCTGACAGGACCATGATGTCAGCAAGGAGATGTGAGCAAAGAGAGTCCATTCTAGCTAGAACAGTCAGGTATAGGCAGGCAAGATTGTCAGGTAAGTAGAATCCAGTCAAGGGAAGTACAGCAGAGTAAGTAAAGGCAGAAGCCCTCTTGTGTAAAGGGCAGCTGAATCAGGATAGTTAGTGCTCTTCCCTACTAGAACTATAAGAAGGTGTTGTCACAGCAGCAAGCAAAGGCCAACTGAAGCCTTATTTAGGCAGCCATGATCTGTAGGGTGGTCAGCTCCATCCGCTCTGGAGGAGCTGGATGGACTGTTAAAGGGCCCTTACCTGGTTCTGTACTCTCAGACTTCTGCAAAGCTGGGAAGATGGAGGATCCTCCTCTGACTCAGAAGACGATATAGCAAAGCCATGTCTTCTGGCTGGGGTGCCCAGAATTCAGGACTGACTATGCTTCCCCTGGAAGAGCAGCCTGATCCTCATCTTTGTCAGAGTTTACTCCTGTACCCTGAAAAGGTCAAGGGCTGGGGATCATGACACCTACAGGGCCATAGCTCAGTGGCAGAGCACATGCTACACATGCAGAAGGACCCAGATTTAATCCACGTTGTATCCAATTAAAAGGATCACAGATGGGCTGTGGGGAAACCTTGGAGAAAAAAGTCTTGGAGAACTGCCACCAGTCAGACTAAACAATACTGGGCCAGATGGACCAATGGTATGTATGACTTGATGTGTAAAGGAGCTTAATAGCTTTGTGTTTCCAGGGTGGTATACCAAATGTGTTTTCATGTAATGAGGAAGGGGACCATAGCTCAGTGTTAGACAACATTCTATGCACATGAACGCTCCTAGTTCAAAGTATCTTGGTCACGGGACTGGGAAGGACCTCTGCTGGAGACCTTGGAGAGCTGCTCCCAATCAGAGTAGACAAGGCGGATTTCATAGATTTCATAGATCATAGAGTTGGAAGGAGCCTACAAGGCTATCGAGTCCAACCCCCTGCTGAATGCAGGAAACTAGAGGCGGGGTCTCCCATCCAAGTAATAACCAGGCCTGACCCTGCTTAGCTTTCCACGCTCAGACAAGCTGAGCCAGCGTAAGCCACAGGCCTGGATCTAGATGGATCAATAGTCTGACTGGGTAGAAGGCAACTTTATGTTCTCACCTTCCCCAGCCCTCAACCAGACATGCTTCCTCTGTGTTGAGTGAGCAGCATGTCCGGCCATTCCTGTTCACATGCCACCCCTCACTGTTCCTCACTTACACTCATCTTGTGGCCCATTCCAGTCCCCCCAGTGTGCACAGCATACATGCCACCACCTTCAAGCCTGGGATCTGGAGAGGCTTGGTGCATAGCCATGTGAGGTCCTCACATGATCAGGCATGGAGGAAATGGCTCACTAGCAGCCTGGGGCAGGATCATTCCCTTACCACCATGAGTGCTAAGGGGGAAGCATCGTGCCCATTTGTCTTGGTGTATCACAGATTCTGCCAGGGCCCGAAATTCATCCTATCCGACTTGTTTCCCTGCAGAAAGTCTACCATCACCGCCCTTCATCTTCTGCCCCTGTGCTGCAAGCCAGCCTGTGCTGGATCTGGCTTTATAAGATATCTGAGCCATTGCTTCCAGTCCCTTTGCTTTTCATTTCCAAAGGACAGATGAGGGCTTTGACTGCAGCACCTCTAAGGGGGGTGTCTAATATGTGTCCAATTTATTTTCTCATTAATATTATCAAAATAAATTTGAAATCTTGAATTGAATTGGCGGCACACCAACTAGACAAGGGCTAAAAGGACTGCGAGAGGTCAGATCATGTTCTTTGGCTTCGCTCCGGCAAAGCGCAGATCACGCTTCTGGCTGTAAAAAGAAGACACACACACACACACACACACACACACACAGCTTCGGTGGCCTTCGCTCTCACTGAGTCACATTGGTAAAATGTATGTTGGGATGATTTCCCAGCCAGAGATCCACAGGGATTTCAGGCACACCCTTTGTCCGCAGCTCAGTCATGCTTCCATCACGACCAGCCTTGGGAACATCCTGCGAGTCAGAGATGGAATTTATTTATTTTTTATTTATTATATTTATACCCCACCTTTTTTCCTGCAAGGAACCCAAGGCGGCTTACATAATCCTCCTCCTCTCCATTTTATCCTGACAACAACTCTGTGAGGTAGGTGAGGCCGAGAGTCAGTGACTGGCCCAAAGTCACCCAGTGAGTTTCATGGCAGAGCCGGGACTAGAACCCGGATCTCCCGAGTCCCAGTCCAACACTCTCACCACTATGCCCATGACATTTGGAAAAGCATTGTCTAGAACTGGGGTGCCTGCCTGTGGGCACCAATGTGCCTGCGGAACCTCTCTTGGCACCCACAAATCTCCCTACCCCCCTCCTGATTTGTTTATTTTTGTTTCTTAAGAGCATTTTTTTAAAAACTGGGAGGCTGGCTGGCATGCTGCAAAATGAAGGGCTGCCCTTCAGCACCACTTTTATTTGGGTTCAAAACAGTGGTTCTGTGTTTTAGAACTCAGACCCCCACCTCTGCCTTGTACTTAGGTTCTTGGGCAAGTTACCTTTCTGTTAGCTGCACAAGTTTGTCTTCTGGGAAAGGAGTGTTTCGTGACTGGCCGTGCCCACCATGGTAGTCACTTTATGAATGGGCAAGCGCAGGGCAGAAAGTAGATCTCCAGATGGTTTGGACTTCAATTCCCAGCATTCCTAACTATTGGCCATCCATGCCAGCAGAGGCTTCTGGGAGTTGAAGCCCATCCAAGACATATGGAGATCTTTCTTCTGCTGCCCAGTCCTGGGCAAGCCCTCCCCCATGGCAGCCATTTTATGAGAGTGCCCACAACACTCTCTCAAAATTCTGAATGCGCCCACTGACCCAAAAAGGTTGGGGACCCCTGGTCTAGATGAATATCTAGGTATAAAGATCAGTTCCAAAACAAAACTGAGAGGAGAGGCATCCAAGTAATCTACCCATAGACCTTCTGGGAACTGGGTCATAGATTTCATCGATTTCATAGATCATGGAGTTGGAAGGAGCCTACAAGGCCATCAAGTCCAACCCCCTGCTGAATGCAGGAAACTAGAGGAGGGGTCTCCCATCCAAGTAATCACCAGGCCTGACCCTGCTTAGCTTTCCATGCTCAGACAAGCTGAGCCAGCGTCAGGGTGCTTCTTCTTCAAACACTGTTAAGTCTTTGGGAAACAGTGGCCCGTCTTGGGTCTTCAAATAGTTTTGTGGGTACTTCTCCTTGCCCCTCCCCTCCCCACCGTGATTGGGCTCTATCTTTTTCTGTCCCTACACAGCATCCTCTTCCTGTCAGCTGACTTTTGTGGAAAAATGCAGCTCAGGCTCTGCTCCTCCCTGTTCCCACTACATTTTCCCGGTCCTGGGAGCTCCTCCTGGTTTCCCGGCCCTGCCCATCACCTTACCCAGATTGGGCCAAGCAGTTCCATATCCTCTTTCCACCCTGCAGGTGGATGGGAGCTGGCCACCCAAATGGCTGGGGTGTTTCGCGCAGCCTTGATCTCCTAACTTGTGTGGACATGACCACTTCTGAAAGGCACAGGGTCCATTCCAGAGAAACCAGGTTTGCTGAGGCTCTTGGTCATCTTGGGTGACATTAGGCAGGCCTAGGAAGGCCTGAAGAAATCCCCAAGCTACACTAGGCCTCGCTGAGCACACTCGAAGTCGGAGAACGTGCTGGCTCCATTCTGGAGGGCAGGCTGAAACGCAGACTCGATGCCAGATCAGTCAGGAGCTTTTCAGAAACTGGAATAACTTTGTTCCACAATAGCAAAGACCCAGTTCTGCCCATCGCTAATGGAGGATCTTTGCTCAAACTGGTCACATTCCATCCTGCTGTGGCCACTTACATGCTGGCTGTGTTCTCACGCTGAGCCACCCTGTAAATAAGCTTTCCCCTCCATTTACTTCGCACCATGAAAATGGTGGGGGGGAGTTAATATCTCACCTTTCTGGAGTGGCTGGAGACCCGGGGAAGTGTTGAAAAGGTGGGAAGTGTCAGTTCAACACTTAAAATTGAGAGGATTACACATTACTAAGGGGCTGCTATGCCCACCCACCCCTTTTGGTGCACTGATTTTCTCTGCTTTTCCCCTTTTACCAGTGCTTTTTAATTGACAGCTAGGCAACTGTGCACAATTTGCCTATTTGCAGTCTCGCCTTGTCAGTTTCCATCTATGTTATCCACTCCGCTTTACTGCTCCCTTTGGCAGCTGAAACATACAAGGAAATTGACCAGGCCAAACTACGTATATCGGTTAGCTGCAAGTGTGCTCCTGTACACTTGCGAAAGACCACCACCAGCACCAGCACCACCAACAACAACAACAAAAAAAAAAACATTTACAAACACAATTGCGCAATTTTCTGGGTCCAATTTTTTTTTTTTTAAATAAAAGGTGGCAAACCGGTGACAATCACTCCAAAGTGCCAGTTGGGCATCAGTGGAGAGGCGGTCACTGGTGGAGGCATGGGAGAGATTGCGAAGAGCAGCAGGGGGCTTTGCCACTCTTTCTGCGTGTCTCGCTAGCTGATCCAGGCAACCCATGATGAAATTGCTCCGCCAGGTTGTGACAACCCATCCTGGATTGAACAACCCCCAGAACAAGTAAGTCATGGGTTGTCCGGGTGGCCTGTTGCCAAAAAAATAAGCCAGCCAGCAGGAAGTGGCCTGGGTTCTTTGGACAACACGACAATCCACTGTGGCGAGTTACCCACAATGAGTTGTCATGATGTGAGAACCCAGTCATTGCCAAAAAGAAAAGAGAAAAAGCTTTCTCCAAAAAAGAGGACAAAAGAGGACACCATTTTGCATAACATTTGCCTATGCTAATATATATGTCTACATGCAAATTTAGAAATAATTACTATAATTTAAACAGAAATACAATACATCTCACCATAGTGGAGGACTGATCAGATGACCTGTGTACTTTGCTCAGTCTGCTGTCTAAGTCCTGTACAATTTCAAGGCCAAAGTCCTTCTGATGGTTCTTTATCTTTATACTGGACTTAGACAGGACAGCCCTTCAAATAGAAGAGTAAGCCTTCTTGAGGACTGCGTCCAGTTCTGGGCACCACACTTTAAGAAGGACGTAGACAAACTGGAGAGGGTGCAGAGGAGGGCAACAAGGATGATAAAGGGACTGGAAACAAGGCCCTATGAGGAGAGACTGAAAGAACTGGGCATGTTTAGCCTTCAGAAGAGGAGACTGAGGGGAGATATGATTGCACTCTTCCAGTACTTGAAGGGTTGTCACGCAGAGGAGGGCCAGGATCTCTTCTCCATCATCCCAGTTTGCAGGACACGGAATAATGGGCTCAAGTTACAGGAACCCAGATTCCACCTAAACATCAGGAAAAATTTCCTGACTGTCAGGGCAATAAGACAATGGAACCAACTACCTAGGGAGGTGGTGGGATCTCCCAATCTGGAGGCATTCAAGGTGCAGCTGGACAGCCATCTGTCGGGGATGCTTTGACCTGGATTCCTGCATTGGGCAGGGGGTTGGACTTGATGGCCTTGTGGGCCCCTTCCAACTCTACTTTTCTATGTTTCTATGATTCTGAAATAGATGGTCCCCTGACAGCCCTTCAAATAGAGGGCTGTAAAATAGGACAGTTGACGACCCTAAGATTGTCTGCTTAGTTGGAGAAGCCATAGTGATTTCCCCCCCTCTCTTCTCAAAATAACAGCAGGCTTATTATGAATGTCCAGGACATCTACAGGCTTTCACATTAAAATTTGTCCAGACCCTCCAAAACATCTGCTGTAGAGGACAAGGATAAAAACTTTAATTATGGACTTGGGAAGTAAGCAGAAATTATGGAGTCATTGTCTGACTGGCTGTTCCTGAAACAAATGTGGTCTTTTCTGGCCATACACAAAACCCAGCAAACTGAGTGAGGCACAGGGCATTGAGATGCCATGCAGTTTGTTGAGTGGGCTCATTGTGCTCATCGCAGGCCTCATGATCAGCCTGGTTGCCATGGAGACCATTGGTAAGTGGACGACAAGAGTTATGTGGAGCTCCATTAATGGGGTCACACGAGCTTCAAAACAGTTGAGGGAAATCACCTGGCAACCTCCTTCTTTATTTCTGGTGGCAAGTGACAAAGCCCTGTGCCTTGTCCCAATTTCTGTGCCTTGTCCCAGTTGTCTCAGGGGCAGGCAGTTGAAACAAACATGAATTCAACTCATGTCCACAAGGCCAAGCTACTGTTAAACGTGGAGTGAAAGATGATCACCTCAGGCAGCTGGTGTGGTATTTTGTTACGACAGATAGTCTGGACATTAGATTCCCTTCAAGAAGAGGGGCTAGCCCCACCCTGTTGCAAAAGGTTTGGGATCTTTGGCTGGGGTAAAGATGTGCGCAGTTGGATGAAGTGCGCGCTTCGCCCTTTAACGCTAAACATAGACTTGACAAACTTAACACTAAACTGACACAACACAGAAACACTAAACTGAGACCCAACACGTTTCAAAGGAAAAAGAGCTGTTTATTCAAGAAGAAATATAGAGCAGGTACAGTGTCTTCGTTCCTGATGGTACAAGTCTTACACAATAATTTAGGCAGCAACATATTAGTAAGATCCCATGGCAAGTGACTCTCACGAGAAAGGGAGCCCAGGAGGGGTGGGAGTTTTTAAAAAAGGAAATTTTAAAGGCACAATTGCAAACAATTCCCACAAGGAAAAAAGGCAGAGGGCAACAGAAGAAGCCAATGTGGCTTCACAATAAACTCAAAGATGACCTGAAAACAAAAAAGGACACGTATAGGAAGTGGAAGGAAGGACAGGCTACAGGGGAAGAGTACAGGCAGGTAGCACATAACTGCAGGAATAGTGTCAGGAAGGCTAAAGCTGAGAATGAGCTAAGGTTAGCGAGGAATGCTAAAAGCAACAAAAAAGCTTTCTTCAGATACATGCACAGTAAAAGACAGAAGAAAGAACTGGTGGTTCAACTACGCAATGAGGATGGCAAATTGATAACAGAAGACAAAGAAAAGGCAGAAGTGTTCAATTCCTACTTCGGCTCGGTCTTCTCCCAAAAGAGGGTCTATGACCCCCCTGGCAAACCTGAAGTGCAGACTGAAGGGGCAGAATTGCAGCTTGAGATTGATAGGCAAATGGTCAAGGAGCACCTGATTACTCTGAACGAGTTTAAATCTCCAGGGCCTGATGAGCTGCATCCTAGAGTAATAAAGGAACTGGCAGAAGAACTCTCAGAACCACTGTCTATTATCTTTGAGAAATCATGGAGGACAGGTGAAGTGCCAGACGACTGGAGGAGGGCAAATGTTGTTCCCATCTTCAAAAAGGGCAAGAAGGAGGAACCTGGGAACTATAGGCCAGTCAGTCTGACATCAATCCCCGGGAAGATTTTTGAGCAGATTATAAAGAAGTCAGTCTGCAAGCACCTTGAAAACAATGCAGTGATTACTAGAAGCCAGCATGGATTTGTCAAGAACAAATCCTGTCAGACTAATCTGATCTCATTTTTTGATCGGGTAACCTCCCTTGTGGACTGTGGGAATGCTGTGGACATTATATATCTGGAGTTCAGCAAAGCTTTCGACAAAGTGCCTCATGATATCCTGATTAGTAAGCTAGCTAAGAGTGGGCTAGATGGAACAACTATCAGGTGGATCCACAATTGGCTACAGAATCGGACTCAAAGAGTGCTTATCAATGGTTCCTTCTCAAACTGGGGAGAGGTAACGAGCGGGGTACCACAGGGCTCGGTCCTGGGCCCGGTGCTCGTCAACATTTTTATTAATGACTTGGATCAGGAGGTACAGGGAATGCTTGTCAAATTTGGAGATGACACAAAGTTGGGTGGAACAGCTAATACTCTGGAAGACAGAAACAAAATTCAAAGTGACCTCGATAGGCTGGAGTGCTGGGCCGAAAACAACAGAATGAAATTTAATAGGGATAAATGCCAAGTGCTGCACCAAGGGAGAGGAAACCAAATGCAGAGTTACAGAATGGGGGACACTTGGCTCAACAATACTACAAGTGAGAAGGATCTTGGAATTGTGGTAGATCACAAACTGAATATGAGCCAGCAATGTGATGTGGCTGCAAAGAAGGCAAATGCAATTTTGGGCTGTATTAATAGAAGTATAGCTTCCAAATCGCGGGAAGTGATAATTCCCCTTTACTCGGCACTGGTTAGGCCTCATCTTGAGTACTGCGTCCAGTTCTGGGCACCTCACTTTAAGAAGGACATAGACAAACTGGAGAGGGTTCAGAGGAGGGCAACAAGGATGATAAAGGGACTGGAAACAAGGCCCTATGAGGAGAGACTGAAAGAACTGGGCATGTTTAGCCTTCAGAAGAGGAGACTGAGGGGAGATATGATCGCACTCTTCCAGTATTTGAAGGGATGTCACACAGAGGAGGGCAAAGATCTCTTCTCGTTCATCCCAGTTTGCAGGACACGGAATAATGGGCTCAAGTTACAGGAACCTAGATTCCACCTAAACACCAGGAAAAATTTCCTGACTGTCAGAGCAATAAGACAATGGAATCAACTACCTAGGGAGGTCGTGGGCTCTCCCACTCTGGAGGCATTCAAGGTGCAGCTGGACAGACATCTGTCAGAGATGCTTTGACCTAGATTCCTGCATTGAGCAGGGGGTTGGACTCGATGGCCTTGTAGGCCCCTTCCAACTCTACTTTTCTATGATTCTATGATTCTATGATATACCTACTGCATCTCCAACCATACTCTATAATTCTGCAGGAGAGGTAAGAGTCCCGATGCCCTGGCAGCCTATGGACAGCAAGAAGTGGGGGAAAGACCCCCATGCTGGCAAGGCAAGGCAAGAATCCATAGCTACTTGTTGTTGTTAGTCCTGCGTTGAAGGGGTCCTGAGTGGCAGAGGGGTCAGGGGAGCAGGAGCATGAGGAGCTTGCTGACTTCTAGTGGCTGAGCTTGAGTTCTTATACCTTTTCTCGGGATTCTTTGCTGCTGCACCTCCCCCCCCGCGCCCGCGCGCCCGCCCGCCACCTACCTACCTTCCCGTCGTTTCTGGAGCCCTGCCGGCGTTGTTTTGGCGGGAGGAGGAACCAGGGCAACAGGGCTTAAACAGCCCTGTTGCCCTGGTTTCCCCGGCAAAAAAAAAAAAGCGTGGGGGTCCTGTCGCGTCGGAGGAGGAGGCGGCGGCAGCAGCAGCAGCAGCAGCAGCAGCAGCCAGCAGCGGGGGCGGGGGGAAGGTAGATGGTGGTGGGGCGGCGGGCGGCGCAGGGGGGGGGTTGCAGAGCAGGGCTGCTTTGCTCCGGAGCCCCCCCCACGGCACGAGGGGGGGCTAAATATAATTTGGCCTAGGGCGCCAAACAGCCCTGCACCGTTCCTGACCTAATGAGATAGTTGGAACTGTAGGCTAAGTTGCATGGGATACTAAGTTGCACATAGTTTTCCCCTGATGGTTTCCCTTTCTTTCTTTCTTTCTTTCTTTCTTTCTTTCTTTCTTTCTTCTTAGCTTAAGCTTTTCTCCTTCTGGGAGCAGAAGGAGTTGGGGAGGATATTTTTTAGATTAAATACACACACACACACACACACACACACACACACCAAAGGAAATGGTTAAGAAGCCATACACACATACACGTGTTTTCTGCTGTAGATTGCAGCCCCTGCAGCTGTGTTCTGTTTTGTTCTGCTTTTTTTTTTTTTTTGTTTTTTAAATAACAGAAAGAAAAGATCTGGTAAATACTGCATATGAATGAGTACCAACATGGCATGTGCACTAGACCTGAGAGTGTTCTTTGGGCACTGAACAGTAACGTGCGATGTCCATCTTGGTGATTGGCAAGCGCCATGATGCCTCTGGATTGGCCAGTCTTGGCATAAATACTCGGAGCCTGGCCATCTGTTTTTGTCTGTTCAACAAACTAGTAAGTAATATCTGGCTGCAGTGCTGCACTTTAATTCCTAGCGCAGCCTCTGGCTCCAGCTCCAACCCCAGGACTCTTTGAGGACCATGTAGCTGAAAAGTAACCAATCAGCTGAAATAAATGCATTTAGAAAATGGCCTGATCTGCGCAAATTATGGCCTGATTTGCGCAAATTAGGCCATAATTTGTTCAAATTAGGCCGTTTCCTATGTAAACAATGTAGTGCCGGGGACCTGGAAGTCCAGCAAGTGCCTCCGCTGGCGCTCATGCTTGCCTCGGCTCGTGGGGCGAGAGCGCTCACCTCACGCGCCACAAGTTGAGTGCTATGTGCGGAGCTTGATTGGGGGGGTGGAAGTCCGGTGAACTTGCCGGGCTCGACCCCCCTGAGCTCTGCTTGACCTACCTGAGTTCTCGCAAGACAAGCCAGGTAAGTGACTCCCTGAGGTATGCTTTTTACGTAGAAAATGGCGTGAGGTACCTTAAAAAACAGCCGCAATTTGTGCAAGTCACGCAAATCGTGGCCACTTTTAACGTATCTTGCACCATTTTCTATGTAAAAAGCGTACCGCCGGGAACCCGGAAGTCCGGCGAGCGCCTCAGCTGCCACTCGCTTTTGGCCGGACTTGACAGGCACAGCAGCAGTGCTCGCTGAGCGCCCAGCGAATCGGGTGGTGGGCAGATTGCCCACCCCGATTGGATCCCGCTCACACATAACACCAGTGAATGTTTTTGTGTGCAGTATTGCAATGAGACCTTTGCAGCACGGCAAGGCAGGAGGTATTCCTGTTGCTGAGGCAACCGGGCCAATGTTCTTGGTCTTGGCAGCACAGCCCAACGAGCTCAGACGAGAGGCAAAGCATCGGCTTCTTTCACCTTGAGCGATGTCATCAAGAAGCGAATCCGATTCACTACATACCGCCATAACATCATTGCATTTTGTGTGTCATTGCTGGTTGGCTGGGATCCCTCAGAGAAGAAGAAAGGCCAGGTCAAAAGTAAATTGAAAAAAAAAAAGGGCACTACAACAGCAGCGACAGGAGAAACCGAAGCTGTGAATTCATGCAAAAAGCAGCAAATGAAGTTTGCCTTTCGGGGATATTCTGTGCCTCTCAAAAGCTCCCCCTGACTGCTTTCACCTCCAAAGCTTTTTTTGGGGGGGGGAGAATGCACTGCTTGGTAACTAACTCCCTTGAGAGTCTGAAAAGAAGAAGAAGAAGAAGAAGAAGAAGAAGAAGAAGAAGAAGAAGAAGAGAAGAAGAAGAAGAAGAAGAAGAAGAAGAAGAAAGCAAACCTCATGAAGTGGAGTGGGAAATGAGGGATCTTTTCCTGAGCAGATCACCCAGCAACAATGTGTGAAAATTCCCCCGTTGAAGCCTGGGTGACTTAATGGGAGCTGGTTTGACACACGCTGCACAGGAGCTGTTGGTTTTATTTAGACTGTGAGCACAGATGCATAATTGGAGCCGGTATTTATTAACATAAGCAGCTGCTTTGTCATCCCGAGATCTGAGCTAATCAAAATATTATATCTATCATGCCAGAGAAAATGTCACCCTCCTCCCTATGACTTCATTTCCTTCTATATATTTTTTTTTAAAAAAAGAAAAAAGTTCACTTTGGTCATGTTCGGGATTCATAAGCAAAAATAACAAGCCTGGCAGGGCAGTGTAGACTTGATGTACGCACTGGGTTACCTGGACTAATTGCTCAGGGGTAGAGATCCCCTGCTTTGCATGCAGAAGAAGGTCCCAGGTTCAATCCCTGGCAGTTCCATTTAAAAGGATCAGGTAGCAGAAGATGAGAAAGACCTTCACAGCCAGGAGAGCCACCGTGACTCAGAGCAGACAATGACGGGGTTCAGAAAACACGCAAGGGTTGAGCGTGGTTTGTTGTTGAGCCATGGGTTGTTGAACCAGAACCGTGGGTTACCGTGTTGTCTCTGAACCCAGCTGCGCTAACCAGCCATGGCTTGTTAACCACAAACCACCCATGAAGAGAACCCATGGTTTGTTGTTGGGTCGTGAAGGTTGTTCACCATGATTTGCCATGTTAAGTTTTAAGGAGCTATCCGTGATGCTGAACCTACTTTGGGGGCAGGGTTCAGCACCGTGGATAGCTCCTTTAAAGTTCAGAGCGAAATCCGGAGTGGATACACAGCCCCGCTGACATTGGAGCCACTAGCCACCACTGGCTGCTGCTCCTCACAACTGGTGCGCTAAGTAAGGAGAATCCTCCATTTTTCTCCAATCACTGAGTGGCAATAACAGAGGGCGTTTCTCCCCCCCACCTTCTCCCCAATCTCCCAGTCGCCTCCAGTGAATGGTGGCTTGGGGAAGGGGTGAGGCTTGGAGAGGGAGTATGTTGGCCAGATGGACTGAATTTGGATGGAGAATCTAAAGACAAGGGTAATGAGGCACTAGGATTAGGGAAAACTGGACAGGCGGACTGTGCTAAGTGAATCTTACTTGCTGGACAAAATGTGCTAGGATTGATGTGATCTAAAATGGCTTTTATAAATCTTCCAGTCAATCAGAAGACTGGGCCAACAGCCAGTCAGAGTCTGGGTGAGCTTATAACCAGGAGGGAAGGATTGAGAAAGAAGCTCAACAGCCTGGCCAGCTGGCTGAAGCCTCCACTTCGAGGTCCAAAAGGATTGTGATTCGAGTTCCAGAGAGGCTCAGTACCTAGCCGTTTACAAAGCATGATGCCAGCTTCTATAGCAGTCTCTTTGACCTGCTGCTAGGAAGCCCAGATTCACACCGAGCACCAACCGCTCTTATTCTATATTGTCTTCAATATTCTAAGAATCTTTTTTTTTTTTTTTTTTAATTTGGGGCAGATGTGCTTTATGGCTCTGGTGCTTAACAAAATGTCCTGGAGTTTAATGGAAAACTAACCAAAAAGAACATTGAAGGCACAACGCACAATCCTATGCAAGTTTAGATGGGGGGAAAGGCCTACAACTCCCAGCAGGTCCCAACAAGCGTGGCTGGCTTGGGCATGCTGGTAGTTGTAGGCCCCTTCCCAATGTTGTTGGACACCAGCTCCCATCAGCCCCAGTCAGCATGGCCAATGGTCAGGGATTATGGGAGTTGTATTTCATAGATCATAGAGTTGGAAGGAGCCTACAAGGCCATCGAGTCCAACCCCCTGCTCAGTGCAGGAAACTAGAGGAGGGGGTCTCCCATCCAAGTAATAACCAGGCCTGACCCTGCTTAGCTTTCCACACTCAGACAAGCTGAGCCAGCATAAGCCACAGGCCTGTATAGTTCAACAACATCTGGAAGACCACACATTCCCCACCATTGCCCTAGTGTCTCCACTTAAAATGGGGATGCGTCACAGCCTACAACCCAGGAGCCACAAGTGCCCCTCAAAGGCTCACCTGCAGGTCTCTCAGGGTGCCCTGACATGCTCCCCACACGGCTGTCAAATTCCTCCTGCTGGTTGTCCTGTTATAGTTAGGGGACGTGTGAATCAGCAAAACTCAACTTTTCCCAGTTCTCCACATTCCCTCTGAAAGCTTGTTCCAACTCAAGTCCATATCAGACTACCAACTTTGTTCCCCCCCCTTTTCACATGAAAATGCATGCGTATTTTCATGCGCTTCTTCCAAAAATGTGCGCATCAATTGTGCGCATCTCCAAAATGTATGCATTCATCTCCCATTGATTAACGTGTATTTGTGTGCATTTTTCCAAAGTACACATTTTTTTCATGTGCACTTTTCAAATGTACACATGCTCTCAAATGTATTTTTTGGGATCTGTGGATCACACTGCAAGCTCGGAAATGTGCAGACTTCAACTGCAGATTGCCCCCGAGTCCATGTTCAGCCTGGAGGGTGCGAACTGAGTAAATCCTGATCAAAAATGAACTGAGAGGAATTTCTCATACATCCCAACGCCACATCACGTGCAACCCTCAGTGCTGAAATTTTTGCACCCCTGATGGAAAAGGATCTCAGATGACGAAAAAGACCGTTCTCTGCCTGAGTCCCCAAAGAACCGCTGCCGGCCAGAATAATAGACAACTTTGGACTAGATGGACGAATCACCTGAGATGGTGCAACGAGGCAGCATCTACTGTAAACCGACATGCAAACTAACTGCTCGGACATGTTTGCCCTTTTGCAAAAATCACGTCTCTGCTTTGGTGAGTAAGTGTCCGGAGCATGCAGTGCCAACATCCGGCAAGGCAGAAATAATCCGAGGAAATAATTTGGCAGGGTTTTGCACATCCCTTTGGCCAGTGGAGATGTCTTAATGCAATTGTTCCCATTTTGCGGCATGGAGCTCTGTGCTGGGAGTGGGAAGATGCTTTGATCTTGATGAAGTTGGCTGCACGGCACCGAAGAAGAAGCAGCTCTGCCCAAACGCTCCTCTGCTCATCCCCCACCTTTTAAAATGCGGGGAAACAGAATTTTCTCTCTTTCCTGAATGTGCCTTTACAAGAGCCACTAAAAGGAGAATATCTTCATTGGGGCTGCTTTTACAGCTTGTGTTCTAGGCCAGCCATGATTTCCTCTGCTGCGTTCATCTTCGTTCTCTTTTTAAAATAAGAAATCCGCAGAATAAACAGAATCTATTCCAGACGAGAGGTGTTCAGGTTTCTCTCCATGGTTGGTTTTCCATTAAACTCCAGGACATTTTGTTAAGCACCAGAGCCATAAAGCACATCTGCCCCAAATTAAAAAAAAAAAAAAAAAAAAGATTCTTAGGGGGTAATCTGAATTGCTGCAACATTTATTTATAGCCACACGTTTATTCTGTGTGCTTTCTGCTTCATGCAGGGAACTGACTAATATATGAAAAAGAGGTCTGTAGAGCAATAATAACTCCAGCAGATGAATAATTATAAAAGCTAGTTGGGATTTAAAGGCATGTTAATTTATCATTACTTCTGTGCTGCTAGAAAGAAACTGAGTAATTATGCTGCCTCTAAAAAGGGGAGGGTTCAACGTTCCAATCATTATGAGATTTAAGGTTCTCATCTTCCCTTTGTGGTGAAAGGGCAAAATAGTGATCTTGATATGCTTAAATGCTTTGGTCACAGTTTGAAAATCACTGAATTGATTGTGGACTGGGAGCTCTTTTTTAAAAAAGGGAGGGTTTCCCTGTACCTCAGAAGAAAACATTTGCTCTCTTATTGTTAGTCGTTTAGAGCAGGGCTCTCCAACCTTGGGTCCCCAGATGTTTTTGGCCTACAACTCCCAGCATGCCCCAGCCAGCTACGCTGGCTGGGGCATGCTGGGAGTTGTAGGCCAAAAACATCTGGGGACCCAAGGTTGGAGAACACTGCACTAGTGTGCCGCCATTTTCCAATCTCTAGCTATTTCCATTAATGCTGCTAATTAGAATTCAGGAGGAGTGGGACACAGGGAAGATCAAACCCTCGAAGAATGAAGATTAAAAGAACAGAATGGGGCAAGTTTGCTCTTCCCTAGTGATTCACTCTGAACTGGGGATGGGTGAGAACATTGTTTAGTTCATATATATATATATATATATATATATATATATATACGAATGTAACAAGGTGAGCAAATGTCTTTACAAACAGGGAAGAAAGACCTTGAGATTAGAAAAAAATGTGAATGTGGGAGAAACAAAACTGACCAATTTGTCCATCCAGGCCAGGGGTAGGCGATCCACCAGGATCCAACCCGCATCCAGCTCCGCAGACACCACTGCTGCACCCACCGAGCCGGACGAAGGCTGGTGCACACGTTGGACTTTTGGGTTCCCGGCAGGCCACTGTTTATGTAGAAAAAATGCCTTAAGGTATGTCAAAAGTGGCCACTGGCCACAGTTTGCACAAATTGCAGCTGCTTCAGGTATATCTTAAGGCATTTTCTCTGTAAACAGTGGCCTGCCAGTAATCCAGAAGTCGCTTCCCTGGCTCGACTCGGGAGCATGTGAGTCGATGCTGGGGAAGAGGTAAGTGGAACGGAGTTTGGGAGGGTCGAGCCGCGCCTGGCTAGTCCGCTGGATTTCCAGCCCCCAAGACGAAATCCTTGCACATCCCTAAATCCAGGCCCAGGGCTTTGAGTGCCTATCTCTTAATAGTTTGGTTTGAATCCCTGTGTATTCAACCATGTTTGTGGTACTGAATTAGAGTTGCCATGGCTTTTCTCTGACAGGCTCCTCCTCAGGCAGGTACAACATGCTCCATGCTGGGAATAGGTGTACCTATTGAACTTGGCCAGTGCGGGTGGGTGAGAATTTATTTATTTATTTATTTATTTATGTATTATATTTCTAAATCGCCCATCTGGCTGGTCACCCGGCCACCCTGGGCGATGTACAATTAGGACAAATATAATAAACACAATTAAAATACCATTAAAATACAATTAACATACTATTAAAACACAAGTAAAACAATATAAGAGCTTTTTAAAATAATAATAATAATAATCCTAGCCCACCCCATATTCCCGCCTGAAAAGCCATGTTTTTAAGGCCCGTCAGAAGTTCATCTATTTATTTAATTTCATTCAGTTTGTGGGTTTTGATAACTTATCCAAACTGGCAAATCTCTTCATAAATGGGACAGAAATAACTTGAGACTTTTTAAAAAAAACCAACGACACCCAAATGTGGGAGAAAGTGAAAGTGTCATAGGTTTGTCCATCCTTGCTCTGATGCAAACAGACATCCAGTAGAGTTGGGCCACAAATCGTGAGATGGTGTACTCTCCTTCCTGTTGCCACCGAGTAAGAGACTTCTTCCTTTTCCCCTTTTCTTTGCAGCCTGAAGAACCAGTAAATGGTCATCCAAGACAGTGAAAATCAACCACTGCTATTTCTTCTACAACGAAGAATTCTTTGCCTATGGATAGGATGCTTTCTCGGACAATGAGCATTTCCTGTATGGCATCATTAATGTATAGCTAATCTTTGCTTTGGCCAATGAATGGATTTTACTTTTATTTTTATTTTGTGGTGAGTAACAAGATTCAGATGGATTTTTTTTTTACCCTTTGGAGATAGAATCTATATATTCGACATAAAATCAAGAGTATGTTTAAAAATGTAAGATATATCACTCATCTTCGGAGACCATTGGAATAAAATATATTTTTTTCTTTTTTCATATTTATTCTTAGATTTCTTCAGAGAGTATAAGATCCTATTAAATTATCCATGATTGTGATGTAAGTAACCAGTCTTCAGCAAGAAATAAACATGATATCTTCACCATATTCCCGCATAATTATTGTCAGCTGCATAGAGTGGAAGAGAGCAAAAAATATATATAAAAATGGCTCTAGACCTTTGGGTGATGTATGATAGATGACTTCTTCCAGCATGTAACTTACAATAAGCAACCTGATTCACTGAAAAGGGGAAACCCAAACAAACAGGAAGCACTTTCTTCCATTCAAGTATCATCCCCTCTACTAGGAAACCAAGGGTGCAATCCAGTGGGGTGCCCGTAAACCTCCAGACTTGGAGGATTATCATAGAAATCATAGAAATCATAGAAAAGTAGAGTTGGAAGGGGCCTACAAGGCCATCGAGTCCAACCCCCTGCTCAACACAGGAATCCAGGTCAAAGCATCCCTGACAGATGGCTGTCCAGCTGCACCTTGAATGCCTCCAGAGTGGGAGAGCCCACCACCTCCCTAGGTAGTTGATTCCATTGTCTTATTGCTCTGACAGTCAGGAAATTTTTCCTGATGTTTAGGTGGAATCTAGGTTCCTGTAACTTGAGCCCATTATTCCGTGTCCTGCAAACTGGGATGAACGAGAAGAGATCTTTGCCCTCCTCTGTGTGACATCCCTTCAAATATGGGATTATGAGCATCCTATGCGGGGCAAGAGGAGCACGGAGGCGATGTTCACCGCTGTGCTCCTCCAGCCCTGCAAGTCAGCTAGGCGACTGATTTCAGGGAGGGAAAGAGGCTGGAGCACTGCTGGGTTATGACGTATCCTGGCGGGCCCAGTTTCCTCCCCTCCCCCCCCCCGGAATGTCCCCTTTACCACTTCTCCAAGGTCGCTCTTATGACCTTTGAGAAGCAGCTGGCGCGGTCCTTTTTGCACTGGCCGCAAGTGTGGGAGGGGGATCTGAGCGCAGAGCTCTTTTCCGACCTCAGATCTGGGAATCCGAAGAATCCTATGGCCCTCTAGATGCTGTCTAGGGGCCATTGCTCTGCCCAATAATGAGTTGTGACAGAAATTGAGCCAAAACGGGGCCACTGAGAAACAAGAAAGAGTTTTTAGTAAGTTTGGGGGACCTCATGGATTGCAGAACTACAAAAGAGGTGTAAAAAATAAAAATAAAAAAACCAACCCAGCAAACCAGCCCAAAGGATTGAACATGCTTAGTAGCCATGGAATGTGGAATGTCCATTGGAAAAGAAAACTAGAAAATAGGGTTGGTGGAGGTGGTGGAACACCCTGCTTGAGTTACTTACAGGTTAAAGTATCTTGGAAGAGGGCATGGCTGGTTTGCAGGAACCCTGAACAGGAGCATTTCTATTAGGAAGTGAGGACATGTGCCAGCATTTTGTTGCAGTTCCTACTGATGATTCCTATAAGCAAGGTGGAATCCTCAATTGTGCCAAATGCTGATTTCAGAAGGAAAAAAAGTTGATGGTGTACACCAGGAGTGGGAAATAAATTGGGGTGTGGGGGCTGGATGACCCAGCCAGCCAGCTGTTTGAGGGCTGAATGATGTCAGAGAGCATGGCCCCGATCCCTGGCGTTATTGGGTTCCTGGCCAAAGTGCTGGGCCGACGATCAGATGGGACCCCATTTACTGCACACCGGGGAAGGCCAGTGTGCAGAAAAGCCACCCCAACTGAGTCAGCTGCAGACTCACATGGAGATGCTTCACCATGCAGCACCTTCCCCACTGGGAAGGACGCCGTATGGGCGAATCCACCGCTAGGGATGTACGGACATTGTAAAATCCATTCTGCCTATGTTTCATGCCGATTGTAAGGCAGCTTTCGTTCCATCATTTGCTCATTGATGGAATCAGGTTTTGCGTCAATGCATTCATATGCAAATTCACGAAAATGTGCAAATCCTCCCAACATATGCAAATCCCCCCACCACCACCAAATGCATATTTTCACACTTTTGCCTATGAGGGAAATGCACATTTGTGGTTGGTGTTATTTGATTTCTTGTAATTTTCTATGACTAAATTTGCATAGAATTACAAAAAGTAAAGGAAAAATGGCTCAAAAACTCAGGAAAACCCGGTCTGCTGTGGAATCAGATTCTTAGAAATTTGAACCCATTTGAGTCTGTTGCTGATTTCTCCACTCTGACAAGTCAGCAACTGGAGGACTTCCCCAGCTGCCAGCTTAGCTGGGACACTTTACCCATGCAGCTTCCTCTCCAGTGGGGAAGGTGCCACCGGGGTGAGTCCCCGGGGCTTTGTAAAACATGCATCATTCTCGTGGGGGTGATGCACAGCATGTGAACAGATTCGGCCCGCGCTGGGCAGGGCAGCTTCTCCCAGCATCAGCCAAGTTCCCTGCCCATTCACATCCCTCACTGTTATCTCTGATCTATGATCGGAGATAACAGTGGGGATTCCCCTGTGCAGTGTTTGCTTGTGGGGGGGATCCCCATTGTTATCTCCATTCACTGATTGGAAAGGACAGCGGGGATTCCTCAAGAGGGTGGGGATGGAGACCCCCTGGAGGCATCCATGAAGGCCCTGCAAACTGAATGAGGAACCTCTCCTGGCCAGAGGTCCCCCTCCCATGGTGTGCACTGCCACCTGTGGCTGAATAGGCTTTTGGAGGCAACATTGTGAACATCTGCACAACCTGTCTGAGCAGGGGTAAACTTGCATCCAGGTGAGGAGCAAGCAGTGTTCCCTCTCTGAAACTGTCTTTTTCAGCTCTCTGAAAAAAATAATAATAGTCCCTAGCCTTAGTCAGGGTGATGCCATCAGGCGCCCATGCAGAATGGTACGTGGACATGGAAACACCACCAAACCCATATCTCATGCCATTGATAAGGGATGTGAGACACATACCCTGGTCCTGTCAAGAAATCCCATTCATCAGATTGAAACTCTCTTGGTTTCCTAGTGAGCTTCACCCAAGCCATGACAACAGACTCTCTGCCATCCCAGACCCTTTGGGCATCCGAGGCGAGGTTGCCCTAGAGTCCATCTTGCACGGCTGTTTCCAGAACAGACTCGGAGGACTCACTAGAGCTGGTTGGATGTGGCTTTTTTCCTGAAACACTTCCACCCCAGTCGGAACCCTGGACTCTGGTCTAGATTACAGCCAGGACAAGATTCTCCCCATCCCCACCTTAAAGAAACAAAATACAAACGCACCGTAACGCCCCCAGCTTTTTGCATTAATTCAGAAATGCAAAATATTAAAATATATATTCTGGTTTACACTTGGCATTCCCTTAATCACTGATTGACTCATGACTACCGAGGATGGAGACTTCCAGAGCTGTCCCGGCTCCAGGTTTTGGAGGGCCCTTGAGCAAGGTATCCTCCATGGGCCCCCTTCCTCAGTGAATTTACCTTCTCACTACCATTGTCACCGTCTACTTTTGCTCCTCAGCCTCTACCTCATCATTGCTATCACTTGCTTGACAGGTGGAGAGCCAGTGAGCAGCCAGGCAGTGGCATCTCCTCCTCCTCCTCCTCCTCCTCCTCCCCCTCCCCCTCCCCCTCCCCCTCCCCCTCCTACTCCCCCCCCCATTGTCTGGGCCAACAAAAGAATCAAGTGAAACAAGCAGTTGCAATGGTGACGAGGAGGTGCAAGTCATGACCGTGGGCCCCTGCTGGGATGTGGGCCCCTGGCAAGGGCCCAGCCATGCCTACCCTTGATGGTGGCCCTGCTTCGGGTTCAAGGGGAGGAGCCTAAATAATTCACTTTTGGATTTTCAACAATTGAATTCAACAATCCAGCAGTCCTGAGCAAATGCTTTCCTGATTTTGCCAGCTCTTCTGCTTCATATACTTACTATGGGCCAGATGGATGCTCTGTCTGGATTTTCACTGTAATATCCCAGCCTTGATTCATAGGGGGTCTGTGTGTGGGGGGGGGCATATGCTTACCAGGCTCCTGCAAACGTGAGAATATTTGTTTTCTGGAGCCATTAATCTGGACGGGGGGGGGGAATCAATGCAAGAAACAGTTGCTCTTTAAAAGCAGAAAACATCAAGAACTGGAGTCTTCTCATCCAGAGGATTCACCAGATTTTAAATGGTGTGTTTTTAAACGGCTACGGGAAGATATTAAAAATGTTCTGAACACATGTTTTTAAGACTACTTAAGAAGAGCCTCTGGCACCTGGGGACAAATCACATAAAAATTTAAAGCCGTGAGTGCTTCCCACCATTCCTACTGCTGCTCCTGGCACCATCGCCATCCCAGAGAAATAAACGTATTAGAACTCCACAACTTTGCTGAATGCTCCTTCTGGGGGAGTGAGCGCGTTAATGCGAAAGCACTCCAGAAGCAGCAGATTTCACTCTTTGCTCAGAAGTCAAGAACCAGCCTGTCCTGGAAGTCCTGGAATAACGTTCCTGTTTAGCTTCCTGACTGGGGCAACCTCTAAGCCTTCCATGACAATGGGGAAATTCAGTCAACATGTCAGATGACCTTGTGGGCTTCTACTTTCCGGAAAGCACACTTTTGGAAATCTGAAGACAGCTAGGGATGGGCCACCTGCTCGGCAGCGTGTGAGTGGAGCGCTCCTGCTGTGCTAGCCGAGCCAAGCCGAGCATGAGCGCCAGCTGAGGCGCTCTCCGGACTTCCGGGTCCCTCTGCTCTACGTTGTTTACATAGAAAATGGCCTAATTTGCACAAATTTGGCCGTACAGTAATACCTTGGATTGCAAGTAACTTGGTTTGAGAGCGTTTTGCAAGACAAGCAAATTTTTAAATATTTATTTATTTATTTACTTGATATACAAGCGACGTCTTGCAATACAAGTACTGTAGTACGGCTTAAATTAAACATCTCTGTACAAATTTTTTTGGGGGATTTGTTTTGATATAAGAGTGTTTCGGATTACAAGCACATTTCCGGAATGAATTATGCTCTCAATCCAAGGCATGGCTGTAATTTGTGCACATTTGGCTGTAATCTGTGCAAATTAGGTCGTTTTCTATGTAAACAACCTAGCGCCGGAACCCGGACGTCACTTTCCCCAGCTCGGCTCACGAGAATGCGAGTCGAGCCGGGGAAAAGGAAGGGCAAGCAGAGCTCGGGGGGTCGAACCCAGTGAGTTCACCGGACTTCCACCCCCCAATCAAGCTCCGTGCTACAGGGTTGGGTGAACGAGCGATGTTAAGGTTTGCCAGGATTCTCTAAATTATCTTGCTGCTCATCTCGTGCCCAATTCCCAATTGCATTTGCAATCGCTGCTCACTCTGTGCAAACTGGAAACCTGCGCAAATCAAACAGCGATCGGATGGGGAGATTTGCACGAATTTCCCCAAATCTGTGCAAATGTCCTAATTGGCGCAACTTCCCTCCATAGACTAAAGTGGGGCTGATCCAGCCTATGGAGGAGATTTGTACCAAATAGGAAATTTGTGCAAATCGAACTGGGAATCGGGGAACTACCGTAGTTCCGAACGATACTAACACAAGCATGTGTTCGACAATTTACGAATATTCTCAATGGACACATGCTCACACTCGCATTCAGAGCTTTGAATGGGACGTGCTCAGATGTTTTACCAGCAAAAACAAAATTCTCATGCATCCCTAAGTCTGGCGCAAACCTGTCTGAGCTGTTGTTTTTACCCTGGAGCTTTCAGGGAAGAACACAACCCACATTTGACTGTGAGATTATGGTTTGGATCAGAACCTATGGGGATGGACGAAACGGAACAGACAGAATAGGAAAGACATGTGCTTCCCCCCCCCCCCAGTCAACAAACAAGTGAAGTTGAAGAACTTCGATTTAAAAGCATTTAATCCCATTTCTGTTGATGGAACTAAACTGGGTTAAATCCAAAGTAAGAAGGTGCAACTGGAAGAGTGGAATGCACTCTTTGAAAACCTGTTTCATTTTATTTCATCCTTGCATTGTTTGAGCCTATGTATGTGATAGAGTCTGCAGCCTTCCAGCTACTTAATGAAAGAGCTTTGTCAAGGTCCCCTCAATTAACATTCTGAATAGCTGGCGTGATAAGTTGATACTGGAATCGGTATTAATGACATCCATGACTCATCTTGTACCAGAGTTGATGCAAAAGCACAGATAAAAGTTAAACTCCTGTGGCTTTGAGAGTGCCCCGTGCCACCCACCATCACTTGGCTACTGGAACAACAAGTTACAAAGTTTGTGGATTACTCATTGTTTGCAATTTTGAACAAGACGATTGAATAACAGGCAGTGAGCTGTTCACAAGATCCTGATGACATTCTTAAGCCACCAAAAGATGCCAAAAGATACCAAAAGAGTTGTGCACAAACGGCTTCTCGGAATTCTCCACCCTATTTGCGGAAAGAAGAATTGGGAGGGACGATTTCACCAAATTTCTCCAGGTGGAGGAGAAATTCTCCAACAGTTTCTCACAGGTAGGGCTCGCCATTGGCAGGGCACAGCTTCTTTCTTTTGGCCTGAGGATTTTTGTTTTGTTTTGCGCGGCTGCCGCAAGTGGCAACAGCATTGACTGTCTTGGCAGCACTGCCCCCATTTTTCATTTATTTTATTTATTTTATTATTTACCCCACCATTTTTCCCTGCAAGGAACCCAAGGTGGCTTACATAATCCTCCTCCTCCTCTCCATTTTATGCTCACAACAACCCTGTGAGGTAGGTTAGGCTGAGAGGCAGTGACTGGCCCAAAGTCACCCAGTGAGTTTCATGCCTGAGCGGGGACTAGAACCCAGATCTCCTGAGTCCCAGTCCAACACTCTCACCACTACACCACACTGGCTCTCATCCTCCACAATGCAGGTGTCGGGGGCAGCGTTGTGTCCAGCTCACCCCTCACCATCCGTTGAGACCTGGAGGAGAGCTTCTGAAGCAGAACGTACACATTTTGGACAGATGCATATCATAGAATCATAGAATCATAGAAAAGTAGAGTTGGAAGGGGCCTACAAGGCCATCGAGTCCAACCCCCTGCTCAATGCAGGAATCCAGGTCGAAGGCAGCATATGGGAAAAGACAAGTGACAGGGATGCAACTAGAGACAGTGTGGTTAAAGTGTTGGACTGGGGAGATCCGGGTTCTGGTCCCCACTCAGCCAAGAAGCTCACTGGGTGACTCTGGGCCAGTCACTGACTCTCAGCCTAACCTACCTCACAGGGCTATTGTCAGGGTAAAATGGAGAGGAGGAGGACACTGAAAACCACATTGTGCGCCTTGCAAGAGGGGGGGAAAGCCAGGATATAAATATAATAGATAGATAGATAGATAGATAGATTCATTTAGATATAAATAAATAGAGAGAGAGAGAGAGAGAGAGCCAGTGTGGTGTAGTGGTTAGAGTGTTGGACTGGGACTCGGGAGATCTGGGTTCTAGTCCCCACTTGGTCATGAAGCTCACTGGGCCAGTCACTGACTCTCAGCCTAACCTAACTCGCAGGGTTGTTGTGAGGAGAAAATGGAGAGGAGGAGGACACTGAAAACCACATTGTGCGCCTTGCAAGAGGGGGGGAAAGCGGGGATATAAATATAATAGATAGATAGATAGATAGATTCATTTAGATATAAATATATATATATATATATATAGAGAGAGAGAGAGAGAGAGAGAGAGTGAGAGAGAGAGAGAGCCAGTGTGGTGTAGTGGTTAGAGTGTTGGACTGGGACTCGGGAGATCTGGGTTCTAGTCCCCACTTGGTCATGAAGCTCACTGGGCCAGTCACTGGCTCTCAGCCTAACCTACCTCGCAGGGTTGTTGTGAGGAGAAAATGGAGAAGAGGAGAAATTTGTAAGCCACTCTGGGTTCCTTGCAAGAGGGGAAAAAGTGGGATATAAATGTGATAATGAAAAATAAATTTAAAAAGTAAATAAAATAAACAACATTAGGCTCGAGCATGTAATCTCATGCCATTTGCAATGTGGCATTTTATTAGTTGCCTCCATCAAAGGGAACTGTCGCAATGAGGCCTGAATTCACAAATCTCGCAAGGTGTGACACTATGGAAGGTCAATGAAAAGTTGCAGCTGAAAGCCTGGTGCATTGTGGGAGATGTGGTGCTTCAAAAAACAACAATGCACAGATCAGTTTGACCTAAAGCAACATTAAAAAAAATAATAATCCTGTCCTGCCCCTTTGAGCAGCAGGGTCGGGGTGGGTGGGTGGAGTGGGCTGGATTGAAATGGAGAGGGGGCGGCAGAGGTAGAACGTGATCTTCCCTGGCTCAGCTCATTGCTGCATAAGTACCCTGATCTTCTCAGGTATTTCTATCTTTACGATGATCTAATGTTTCTTTTTAAAAATATTGCTACAGAGAGACGTCAAGGCATCTGGAAGGCAAAGATACAAATGAGTTAGAAGTGATCCTTGATTGCAGTGATTCTGGAAGCCCTTTCCCAGTTCATCATTTTGGTTGGAAAACACAATTTTTTAAAAAAAACCCCACACAACTCTGATTAAAAATATGACTGAACAGCAAATGGTTCTGACTGAGATGATCTCGGGAGACAGCAGAAGCCGCTGTAACATTTTCAGAGCAATTTCCTTCCCCCCCCCTTCCTGCTACAGTGGCTCTAGCCCGAATCCTTCTCCAGATGCTGGATCACCGTACAAATGTACAGAAGAACAGGACAAATGTTGCTGGGGGGAAGGGGGAATAGCTTCACTCAGGATCCGTGGGAGAGGCTTGATGGCTCAGGTAAAAAACCTGGAGACATTAGTGGTAGCAACTCTGTTCAGTGGGGGGGGGGGGATAAGAAAGAAATAAGAAAATAATCTTGAAATGTTAGGGAATTTTTATCTGGGAAGGAAAAGCCTCAAAATATTTCCTCCTTTTCAAAGAGCTGCAAAAATGTTTATCGTGGACATTCATTCATCCTTTATTTTACTAAACACATGCACATATCTCTAAAACAGTAGCATAACTGCTCTGGTCCTGGGGAGATAGTGTATTACGTGGTTCCAGCCAGTAGGTCCCTGCAACAGCTGCACACACATTGTTATAATTTTAATGTTTGCTTGTTTGTTTACTGTACTTTTAAACTGCCCAATAATAAACCAAAGTTCTCTGGATGGAGTACAATAGATTAAAAACATAAAATATAAACATTACAACAACAACAAAATAAGAAATAAAAACAGTGCAGGATAAAACTAAGATAAATCCAGCAGCAAAGAATAAACCTGTTCCAGCACATAAAAGCAAATTAAAAACAGCAGCAGAATAAAGGGCTAAAAGCACTAAAATAGTTCTTAAAATGCCTGGGAGAATAAAAAGGTCTTCAACTGGCACTGGAAAGACCATAACATGGGTACCATTTGAGCCTCTCTTTGGAGAGTGTTCCACAAATGGGGTGCCACCACTGAAAAGTCCCTCTCTCTTCTAGCCACCCACCTCACCACACTGGGTGGGAGCACCTGGAGGAGAGCTGCAGATGATGATCTTTTAAAACCAGCATTTTGAATTGGGCCCAGAAACTTGCTGGGAGCTTGTGCAGATGGAGATGTACTAGCCTATGATCACTATGATCACACCAGCCAGTCCCAGTTAGTAGTCTAGCTGCCCTGTTTTGGATTAACTGAAGTTTCCAGACCATTTTCAAATGCAGCCCCATGTACAACGCATTGCAATACTCCAAAAGGGAGGTTAACAAAGTGTGAATAGCTGTTGCAAGTGAAGATTTACAAAATGATGCTTTGAGTGTTGAAAGCATTCCACAAGCAACAGTTCTTAACAACAACCCTGTAAGGTAGGGCAATATTATTATCCCCATATCTCAGAGGACATGGGATTGAAAGCTTAGAGAGAGTGGCTTTCCTGAAGCCACTTAGGGCATGATCCTATGCGTGTTTAGACAGAAAAAAAATCCTGCAACTCCCAGCATTCCCCAGCCAGCATAAACTATAGTAGAGGCCGATTCTGGAACTTCTTGATCTAGGATATGTGTACGCTAAGAAGTTCTTTCAAAATTGGAACCAAGAACAAAAGAAAACACAACTAAACTTCTAAACTGAATGAATTTTGCTCATGGTGGTTTATTCTGGGTGAAATCATATGCATGTTTAGACATTAAAAAAAAAAAAAAAGTCCTACAACTCCCAGCATTGCCCATGGGGTAGGAGTAGGACTTTTTTTCCTGTCTAAACATGCATGGGATTGTGCCCTTAGTGGGATAACGGCAGAGACAAGGACACGGGGACTTCTGTCTGGGTTTTGTGTAACTGCTCTATGTCTCGTTGATGTTGGCAGTTACCTTGAAGGTGCATGCAAAGGCAGGATGGAAATTGAATGAACTGATAAATCAAACACTTGCTTGCATTTCCTGGATCAGCAGCAATGCTTCCGCATTTCCAGTTCCCACAGGCCCCGCTACATCAGAGGGAAGTGCAAGGGAACAAGTCGAGCTAAAACATAGCGCTGGATGCACCCTTTTTTCAAAGGGAAGCTGAGTGACTGGGAGCAGCACAAGGTTTGCCCTTTGGTTGCCTGCCACATTCTGGGCAGTCATGAAGCCTTTGATCGCTAATCCTTCAAGGCCTCTGCTGTGTAAAAGCTTCCCAAGCCAGGCATCAAAGCTCAAAGGACTGATGTGCTCACTGACCCCTGTAGAGCTTCTTTCCAGGCAGTGCATTCTCTGCTGCGCTCACTTTCAAGGCCATCTTCAGTGCAGTACAGGCTTAAAACTGTGTGTAAAAACGTACTGTGACTATGCTAGAGCCAAAAGTTCGATGGCCACAAAACAAACTCATCCCTCTGAGGCTATCTCTAAACTGAAAGATGGAAAATGTGTGCGTGTACATTTGTGTACGGCCCAGAGCCCGAGCAGAATCAGACTGCTTTGGTCCAATTCTAATTGCTTCCCGAGGTGAAGCAAGCTTCCTGCTGACGCTACCAGAACTGAGGCCACAGCCAAATCTGGCTTCGTTACTGACTTGTGTTTTGGAGAGGTGCACACTTCATGTCTTCTGCAAATAGCATCTCTTTGTTTCGTTTCTCAGGCACTGGTTATGAGCAGGGGGAGGGAGGTACTGCAGTTGAGTGACTGACAGGTCCACCTTCGAATCCTTGGGCATGTGTTTTACCAGGGGATCCAATCGCCACTATCCAGCCTCACTTAGTGCTTCCAATAATGACTGAGTCTGAGACTGATGCCATGCCATGGAAGCAGCTGGGCCAAATCTAGATACTAACAAATGCTACAATTGCAAGCATTGCCCTTCAGCTGTAGCTGGCAAATGGTATTTGCCGTACAGGATAGAAAATGACAAGAACCCATTATCAGCACCCACCAGTTGATCGGAGATGTAAAGGTCACCTTATCTGTCCATGTCTGCCCCAAAAACATTTTTGTATCGATTTTTTAGATCTGGATTGCCCCATAAAGTCAATTTAGCATGAGAAAATGATTCAAAGTGTAATTGATGTGACATTATATTTCATAGATCATAGAGTTGGAAGGGGCCTACAAGGCCATCGAGTCCAACCCTCTGCTGAATGCAGGAAACTGGAGGAGGGGTCTCCCATCCAAGTAATAACCAGGCCTGACCCTGCTTAGCTTTCCACACTCAGACAAGCTGAGCCAGCGTGAGCCACACACATCTCTAACAGTAGAAACTGTGGGAGGAACCCAATCCATTCTTCTATGCCTAGAACCTAAGGCCATCCATTTAGAGAGAGGAACCACACAAGAAGATCCCAAAAGTGACCAAGGCGGAAGATCTGATGTAAAGGGAAAGAGCAAATTCAGTACAAGTTAACCCGATGATAAAAAGCAAGATCCCGAAAATCAAATCCACCTTCTTTAATTGGAAGTTGCAGATCCTTTTCAAAGGTAATCATGAAGCAGGCAGAGCAATATGGCACCACGAGCTCCGCGCATGGCTCTTGTACTTGCTTCCCGGCACACTAGCCCTGAGCCTGTCCCAAACAATTGGCCACCCTCGACTGCCAGAGCTGGTACAGGCACCATCTGGGAAGTCTACTAGGGTGGCCACTTATGCATTGCTCAAAAAAGAAGAAATGCATCACCCCAAAAAAGTGGGCAAGAGAGGCTGCATGTTTGCATGAAATTTGCATGTGCTAATTGATATGTATACATGCAAATTTAGAAATAATGACTACCATTTAGACGGAAACACGATACATCTCGCCAGAGTGAGGGACACAGTGGCCAGATGACCAGCGTGCCTTCCTGCTCAGGCAATTTCAAGGCTGCCGGGCTTGATGGCAGAGCACAATAGCAGCAGCAGACTTCACCCAACAACCACGCACACAGGACTTGTTTCTAAGTAGATTGTTTTAAAGTAAATAACAATAGTATACAATTTCTTAGGTACTATAAGCTTGATGGTTACAAACTTTGTAAATGCAATTTCTTAAACTGTACTCATACTATGAGCTAAGGAAAACCACAGAGCTCATGTCCATTTGCTAAGCCCTAGCAAGGGTCAGTTAACTGTAGGACTAGTCTAACTGTCAGAAGAGTGGTGGAATGGAATTCTAACTTGTTGCTGGGCAACGTCCAGCATTCCCTCCCCTGATACCACTAAGTGGTTTGCTCCACTGAACCCTGTTCCCTGACTTCTCAGAGAAGCTTGGTTTCTGCCTTTGTCCTATGATTAGACTATAACCATCTATCTTAACCCTTTACCGGGCAGCCAACTTTTAAAAAAAGCTGCCTGCAGAGCTGACATCTTCTCATTGCATACTCCGACAGGGCTCTCTCTTCTTAGGGTGCTTTATCTTTAATCTGGACTTGGACTGGTCTGGGTGGCCCTTCAAATAGTGAGTTGTCCTCTTTAAAATAGAACACATGGCCACCCTAAATCTACATCCCCTTTCAGGAACACCCAACAGGTAAGTGTGGTCGCAACGCACAAACTCCCACGAAGAAGCTTTTGCCTGTGCATAACTTGGCAGAAATAATCTCCCTTCCCCCCCCTTATTAGCCAGCCACAAATTGCCGCCAGCCAGGAAGACAGAGAACTCCGCGGCCACAGTAGATGAAAGTAACTCCACTGCGCTCCACACGTTATGATGTTGCTCCCCTCTGATGATTAATTTTGCTTTAGTGACTATTTTAAGCAGTTCATCTTTGTCAGTTTCCTGCAATATCCACTTAATTAGCAAATCCTGACCTTTAAAAAGCACATCCCATAAAATCCAAATGATGAATGTGAAAACCTAGTTTGATCTCCCCTTCTGGCAGTGGCGATCACTTGCAATTTGCTGGGCCCTGCCTGAATTAGCTGATCGCACTCAAAGGATCTAGCGACGAATTCTTCTTCAGGGCTGTCTCTTTCTGGCATGATCGGCTTCCCCTTGGAAAAGGCAAGGAGATTGCTTTGTAAGATCCAGATGAGACAAAAGCCTGGTTTGGTGAATGAAAACCAATAAATGGTGAGTGCTGATTCATGGCAAATGCCTTTCAGAGAAATGTGCAACCTTCCATCAGTGGGATAATTAGGGTAGGCTGATAAGGTTTCTTGGCCAGGGTAGAGCTTGGACTCTTAACATAAAAGAGGCATTGTAGATAATGCGATATATTTGTAATCACAGAAGTTATGATCTAGAGCTGAGGTCTCCAATGTGGTGCCTGTGGGCATCAATGTATTATTTATTCATTTATTTATTTAAAGCGTTTTTACCCCACTCTTCGCCCGGAAAAGGCTCCCAGAGTGGTTTACAAAGATTAATATTAGACAGTCCCTGCCTGTCATGGCTGAGCAGGGACTAGAGCCCAGATCTCCCAAGTCCCAGTCCAATGCTCTAACCAGTAACCACTACACCACACTGGCTCTCTTGGGTCTAACATCCCTTGAGTCTGATACCCCACCTTGCATACAACACTGCCCAGGATTGGTCTCCCAGGGAGACACAGGACCATAAGAAGAGCCATGCTGAATTAGACAAAGGGCCCTTCTAGTCCAGCATTCTGCGCACACAGTGGACAACCAACTACCTGTGCAAAGCCCACAAGTAGGATGTGAGTGCAATAGCACCCTCCCAGTTGTGTTTCCCAGCAACTGGTATTGAAAGACACACTGCCTCTGATACTGGTGGTAGTGTATAGCCATCATGACTAGTAAACATTGATAGCCTTTATCTCCCTTCATTTGTCTAAATCTCTCTTAAAGCCATCCAAGTTGGTGGCCATCGCTACATCTTGGGGTAGTGAAGCTGTGTGGATCTAGAATTGGCCTCCACAGTCACTTACGGACCCATCGCTAGAGTCTACACAATCTTCTTTAGAATTTCCTCCTTTTATCCCGGAAGACAATCTTACTCGGTCACGAGTGATCGCCTGATGATGATGATGATGATGATGATGATGATGATGATGATGATGATGACTATGTGCTCTTGTTTGTGTGATGAAGCATTTCCTTTTATCATCCCGAGTTTCCTCCCATTCAGCTTCATGGGATGGCCCTGGGTTCTAGTATTATGAGAGAGGGAGAAAAATGACTCTCTATCCACTTTCTCCACAGCAGGCATAATTCTGTACGTCTCTATCATTCATTTCCCCCACTTACTCATCTTTATTCTAAGCTAAGTTGTCTAAGTCCATATTCAATTGTCTGTCTCTAAATCTGGCCCTGCAGAAGCTGCGCAGCTGAATCCTGTTCAAATTGTGCAAGTTAAACCCATGTATATACAGGTGCTTAATTTGCATATATTTAATTCGCATATGTTTGATGTGCTTAGTATATGTCAAAGAATGTGTTGGATTTGCACAGGGTTTCCTGCTTTTCCTCGTCATGGGCAGAAGCAAGGTGTTGCAGCAGGGCGCAGATCCTTCCCAACCAGAGGGAAGTTCATGCAACCACCCCTCTGGCCTCTGCCTTTGCACCAGAAAAGAGAGGATCCTACTAGGGAAGAGGGGGAAATCCATTTACTTTGCATGTTGGTGTGAACTTACTTAATTTTGGACTTCCGGACCAAAACGCAGTTATATCCCAAAAATCTCACATCTCCGAATTTTGTAATGAAAGTTCGCCAATCAAAAAGTGTATACAGAATGCTTATATTTAGGGAAATAATTTTCAAAACTGCATTCCGTTTGGAAAAATTGCTTGCACAAATTGTGTATATTAGGCAAAATGCATCCAAAAATGCATGAATTAGAGAGAAATCGCACAATAACGCTAATAGATTTTCATGAGAACGAACTTCTGAAAATAAAATGCTCAACTTTCACAATGAACTGTACTGAAGACTGGATAAATTATCACAGTTCGATACAAACCAAACTTAAGACTGAGGGGAAATGAGAAACAGGGAAGAATGGAAATTGACAGGTTCATCCATCCCTAGTATCCTACTAGAATGGTGGTGAGCAAGAAGGTAGATCTCTGGATGATATGCAATTGATCAGCAAGGATCCTGACTCCCAGTTGTTGAATAATTTATTTATTTATTTATTTATTTATTATATTTACACCCCACCTTTTTTCCTGCAAGGAACCCAAGGCGGCTTACATAATCCTCCTCCTCCTCCTCTCCATTTTATCCTCACAACAACCCTGTGAGGTAGGTCGGGCCGAGAGTCAGTGACTGGCCCAAAGTCACCCAGTGACAGTGAGTTTCATGGCCGAGCGGGGACTAGAACCCAGATCTCCCGAGTCCCAGTCCAACACTCTCACCACTACGCCATGCTGGCTCTACATAATAGCAGCAACAAAATGACACACACACACACACACACACACACACACTATACTGCTGCAATGAAGAACGCTTGACCAGGAGTGGATATATGTGGAAGGACCTGTCAGCTTTGTTCTGTTCTAGTACTCAAAAGAGATTCCTGGGCTCAGAATGCTTTCATTCGAAGTGTATGTTCAGTTGATGGAGCTCAGGGTTCTAGTAAAACCTGTTATGCAGGTTATTCTGATAGAAGATGGGAGGCAAACATGGCACTTTGAATGGCTGTAGCGATGATAGAACTCTTGGCACCTTAAAGAAAAGCACATGTATTATAGTATAAACGTTTGCAGACTGCAGTTCATGCATCTAATGAAGTGGACTATATAGCCCATGGAAGCATGTGCCATAATCAGATGCCACAGGTAGGGCTGTACAAATTTTGTTAAATCTGTTTCCGTCTGTGTTTCGTGGATTGTCCGGCATCTTTCATTCTGTTGTTCGCTCATTGACGGAATCGGATTTTTGGTACAAGAATTTCATTCATTTGCAAATGTGCAGTTGTGCAAAAACCCCACCGCCACAAAGTAAAAAATAAAAAATGGTCCACAGATCTGCAGTTATCCATGTGACTCAGAAAAAGCCAGCCTGCTGCAGAATTCGCTGGTCCCATAGAAATCTGAACTCATTTAAATCAGTTGTGGCTTTCTCAAACAGCCCTAGCCAAAAGACTCTACATTCATATTCTCTCTCTCCCTCTTTCATATTCTCTCTCTCTCTCTCTCTCTCTCTCTCAAGAAAATACAAAGTGGCATGTTGGTTATTATGAAAGAAGGAGGGAGGCAAATGTGCTGCCTTCAAAAAAGCTGCTCATCATCCAAAAGTGGTCTGCATTG
The DNA here is from genome assembly GCA_021292165.1 of Shinisaurus crocodilurus. Classification (NCBI taxonomy): domain Eukaryota; kingdom Metazoa; phylum Chordata; class Lepidosauria; order Squamata; family Shinisauridae; genus Shinisaurus; species Shinisaurus crocodilurus. The sequence goes on along the minus strand of JAHFWL010000691.1, from coordinate 67,275 downwards.
CAGAACTTGGTCCTAAATATATCAGGAGCGAGGTGCCAGTATCTGTACCATTTACAGTGACATCCTGAGAATGATGTTCTCTCACCGTTATTGTTGGAAATCCATCCACATTTTTAGTAGTTTTAGTATTTTCATCGTACAGGGCAGGAGAGAGATGTTCCGGGTGGGGGGGCGGGGACCCTCTCACTCACTACAGGCAGAGGAGTCTACTGAACTTTCCCTCCACCTCACACAATCTGCCCTTTTGCCAATTGTAGCACTGGGTATAGTTTGTTTTTTCTATGGATTGGAGGGAGACATGAAGTGCTCGCCGGAGCCTTTGGATATTTGTTATATGTGTGAGCATAAGATGGTGAGAGAGCAATGCACCATTCTCTCATGGGATGATTACATACAGGAAGACAAGCGATGCTGCCCCGCCCGCCCAATCTTTGCTGTGCAAGGTCTGCTCAGAGACCTCTATCTCATCCACCCCTCGGGAATGAATTTGGGGTCCACACTGGAAGGCAAATTAACAATGAATTTATTATGGAGCAGAATCCATAGCAAATGAGTAAGGGTCTCCTGACCTGCACCATTATTTTTATTTTTATTTTTATTTTATTTATATCCTGCCTTTTTTCCTGCAGGGAACCCAAAACAGGTTACATAATCCTCCTCCTCCTCCTCTCCATGTTATCCTCACAACAACCCTGTGAGGTAGGTTAGGCTGAGAGTCAGTGACTGGCCCAATGTCACCCAGTGAGCTTCATAGCCGAGCGGGGACTAGAACCCGGATCTCCTGAGTCCCAGTCCAACACTCTCACCACTACGCCACACTGGCTTTCATGATTATGATTGTTCTGCAAGGATTTTGGATGGCCTAGAGTAGGATGACTGGTTCTTTACCTAATCCATGGTTGCAACGTCGGCTGAGGCAAAATTGGTTCGATTAGATCCAATAAATGATGCCCATGTTATTTCATTGTTGAATTTGCATAACGGATACCTATGGCAATGAGCTTTCCAGGCTCATAGAATTTGGCGGGTTTGGCTTTCAGCAAACCAGCATCCCTGAAGATATAGCCTCTCTCAGCTAATTAACTTTGATGTTTCCTATTTTCAGGAGGGGGCAGTGGAAATCTGAAATATATTGCCCAGATGAAGGGGTGGACGTAGATCACAGATTTCAAGACTTTCCTCTTGGCCGCCATTGCATCTGCAGGATATTGGCCGGCATCTGTTCTGGGTGGTGAATAATTTACTATCACCATCTGTTGGTTTCCTAGAAGGGAAGCTGTCTACAACCCGCAGTGATACGTTCACTACACATTTGCTAGCAATAAAGTTGCTTGCACTCAACCCAACTTGCCCGGCCAGGGATGCTACCCACAGGGCAAAGGAGCAGGTGTGCATGCTCTCAACATAAACAGGTGACATGTGTGATGCAGGGTCTATGTGCATACAAGCATGGTCCCAATTTGCACGGTTCCCTTCCTCCTTTTTGGAAGAGGAAACATCACCCTACAAGATGGGCCTACACACATTCAGAACTATCTGCAAAGTACCTGCACGGTGCCTAGGTACATGCACATCATACCTACATGAGGGGCCCTGCATAGGGTGGCCATGTGTCTTATTTTACAGAGGGCAGTCCTCTGTTTGAAGAGCTGTCTGAGGACAGGCATCTATTTTGAATGTGTCCTCTTTCTGAAGGGCTGTCAAGTCCAAGTTCAGTTGAAAGGCCAAGAACCCCAAGAAGGGAGAGCCTGCAACCCTGCTCTCTTCTTCCCATAGGCAAAAGGAGGAAGGCCTTGGATCGCATGCAGGTCCACCCATTTAGATTGTTTATATGCCATTTAGGCACTGCATAAAATAGAGGAAATGCATCACCAAAAGACAGAACCAAAGAACACACAGATTTGCATCACATTTGCATGTTAATTGATATAGATTTCATAGACCATAGAGTTGGAAGGGGCCTACAAGGCCATCGAGTCCAACCCCCTGCTCAATGCAGGAAACTAGAGGAGGGGTCTCCCATCCAAGTAATAGCCAGGCCTGACCCTGCTTAGCTTTCCACGCTCAGACAAGCTGAGCCAGCGTAAGCCACAGGCGCACTTTTAGAAATCATAGAAATACAGTACATCTCCTCTGTGAGACTGTGGCCAGGTGACCAGCTCAGTCACAATCCAGGTTCTGACTGTGGATGGGCAACTTCCAGGCCCATCTGCTGCTCTTCCTTCTTAGGTTCTTCATCTTTAAGGCAGACTTGGACTGGACAGCCCATCAAATAGAGGATGACTTCAGAGGACTGTCCTCTGCACACATGGACACCCTGCAAGAAAGAAAGGAGCAGGGCCTTTTCACTTGTTGCACCTAAACTGTGGAAGAGCCTCCCGAGGGAGATTCATCTGCCCCCCCTCTTCCTTGTCCAGTTTTAAATGGGCTTGTGTGAGACTAGTTTATTCTGTTGGACAGAGACTGTATTCAGTCTTCTGGGTGGGTTACTTGTCCTTGACCATGCCTCCCATGACAGCCATTTTGTGGTGGTGCCCAAGACAGCTTTTTCAAATGCCAGATGCGCCTACAAAAGGTAGCTTACATCTGATTTAATGGGATGGAAATTAGCTCCACCAGCTCCAGCGCTGGTGTATTTTTTAATGCCGGTTTTGGGGCAGGGTAATAGGATAGTTGCAGATCCTGCAGACTACCCTCTATAGATTCCTGGCATGCCCCATCATCACACACCTTTTTTGCCCTCTCAGAGGTCAGAGCACCAATAGTGAAGAGGCAAAGGCTGAAGAACTTTCTCTCACATAAGAACATAAGAAGAGCCCCGATGGATCAGACCAAGGGTCCATCTAGTCCAACATTCTGTTCACACAGGGGCCAGCCAGCTGCCCAATGGAAACCCACAAGCAGGACATGAGTGCAACAGCACCCTCCCACCCACGTTTCCCAGCAACTGGAGTACATAGGCCTACTGTCTCTGATATTGGAGGTAGCATATATAACCATCAGGACTAGTAGCCATCGATAGCCTTCTCCTCCATGAATTTGTCCAATCCCCTTTTAATGGCATCCAGATTGGAGGCCATCACTACATCTTGTGGAAGTGAATTCCATGGTTTTCCTGATGTGTTCTCCCAGGGACCATAGGATTGTAACCTTAGCAAAAATCTTACAATTTTGCAAGTTTGCAATTTTCTACAATGAAATATACAATTGAAAGACAAAAGCAAGAGGAAGCGTAGCACCTTTGCCGATCAGCAGTCCGAGGATAGACTCTCAGCAATTCAGAAGCAACATGTGCTGAACCAGCCAGCCAGCTCAGAGGAGGGAACTGGAGAGCCTCCTACACAATTACCAAACTCTCCGTCACAACGAGACTTTGAGAAAGTGCAGCCGCATCGGCAAGAGACCTGGAAAAGAATGTCACCTTCTCGTGGTTTTTGCTAATAACTTCAAGCAGCTAATTGGCTTGGTTCAATTGCATAATTGCTCATCAACTTTCAGCTGGGACCTTTAAAAGGGTTACAAAAACGACCTAATTTCACAGTATCTGAAAAATTGTAATTTACTCCAACCTTGCATTAAGCGATCAAAATATTGTGCTTGGTGTTCCACTACTACGCTAATATGTATCTGTCCGCTGCCTTGGGGACCGCTGTATATGCTCTCGGCGTTCATTTATCCATTCTCGTTGAATAATGATCATCTGTTTCCATTGCCTTCCACTGCTTCACCCGGAATTGATTTCCACAGCCAAGAAGCTTTTACCTGACCTGAAAGTGGACCAGCCCCATCAGTGCCAGTTCCAGGATTTGAGGGTCCTTGGGCAAGAGCCCCTCTATAAATCCCCTCCTTCATGAGTCTACCTTCTCACCGCCATCGTCACCAGCTGCTCTGGCTCCTCGTCATCCTCTTCCTCATCATGGCTACCACTTGCTTGCTGGAAAGGCAGAGAACCAGGGAGCAAGTGGGCCGTGGCATCTGCTCTTCCTCCTCCTCCTCCTCCTCCTCCTCCGCCTCCTCCTCCTCACCACCATTTCCTGGGCCAGAGCAAGGGGCAGGTGAACAAGCAGGTTGCAACTGTGCAGAGGAGGAACAGGTCTAGTGGGCTCTTGTCACTGGCCCCCTGCTGGGGTGTGTGGGCCCTTGGCAGGTCCCCATTGCCCAACTATGCCCACTCTTGACACAGGCCCTGGATTCCACGTGGGCTTCTGTCCTTCAGTGCACTTTGGCACGCAATGAAGCAGGGGTGCAGAACTCCCACCAGGATCTCTGCGGGCCAGATGACATCGGTGGTCATCATGACCACGCCTACTGATGCCGTTGCCCCACACCACCCATTTTGCCTTTGTCTGTGCTGATGGAGCAAGGGGCTCCTCCCACACCAGCTGAATCAGGTGTGACCAGAGGCGTGCGAAGGAAGACTCAGCAGGTGATGGGAAGAGCAGCTGCTCCTCTGAGTGCTGCTTGAGTCTCCTGCAGCTCACAACCCCGCTGTCACCTCCAATTTAAGTTTGGGAATAACAGCAGGGGTTGTTCTGGGGGTGGTGGGTTCCTCCAGGAGGCGGGGCTTGGAGGCAAGCCCCACCCACTCCAGGAACCCGAGGAGGCTCTGTGGGCTGGATGCAGAACCTCCACAGGCTGGATTAGGGCCGTGAGCCAGAGGTTCAGCATCCCTAAAGGGCACATGCATGCTTGGCTTGCAGTTGCACTGCATGATGCGATTTGTAGTACTAGAGAGAAATACAAGTGTATTTCATTCAGGAGAGGTGAAACACAAACACCACATCGGCCACAGCTGACTGACTAGATGAGGAAATTATGAAATACCCTTTGAGGTGGAGCTTCGCCTTTAGGGATGCCAACTCATGAAATAAAAATAAAAATAAAAATATGGTGCTGGGGGTGAGGCCCAAGTGGGTCCAGGGATATTGGCCCTAGGACATTTCTGGAAAGTCTGTGGGCAAAGTAAAGTGCAACACCTGTTTATTCACTGAAGGTGTAAACCAGGGGTCCTCAAACTTTTTAAACAGGGGGCCAGTTCATTGTCCCTCAGACTATTGGGGGGCCAGACTATAGTTTGAAAAAAAATATGAACGAATGGATCAAGTAAAAAAAAAAGGACCCGGGTCCTTTTTTTTTACTTGATAGGGGTGATTTTTTTTTCCTTAAATGGAAAGTTATTATAAATTAATTATTATAATGTTAATAAGTGATTAAATGGAGACTGGAATTTTATTTCAATGGCAAAAGTGGGTATAAATTAATGATTATAATGTTAATAAGTGATTAAATGGAGGATGGAATTTTATTTCAATGGCAAAAGTGGGTTTTAAAAATAAGAATGTACTACCTTTTTTGCTGTCTAAAATTGAAATAATTATAAAAGGCTACATACAAATTATAAGAAATAGGAGTGTTTTGCTTTTGTCTGGCTGCTCTGGGTGAATGCTTTGTTTGTGTGGGGTAAACTGCAGGTGTTTGTGGGCTGAGTGTGTTCGGTGGGCTGTGTTTTATTTTTATTTATTTATTAAGGAACCCAAGGCGGCTTACATATTCCTCCTCCTGTGAGGTAGGTTAGGCTGAGAGTCCGTGACTGGCCCAAAGTCACCCAGTGAGTCAGTCCAACACTCTCACCACTACGCCACACTGGCTCTCAGTATTGATTTTTACCCACCGTGAGAATATGTAGCTACGCTTTAGCTTTTCAATGGAAGGGAGAAATTGAGGATCCCGAGGGGGAAACAATGCAAGGGAGAGGACCTGCTTTATGGACTGCCCAGAGCGCGCGGGGGGTGGGGTGGACACACGGACTGAGACAATCTGCCCCAGGCTCTCGCAAAGAAATCAAGAGGCTCCCTACCAGAGTCCTGCGCATACCAACCTAATGCACAAAACTGCTGCCAGGATTAAGCGAGATCTTAAACTCGCACGATATCTTTATCCCTGGCTCTGATTACCTGGAAAGGAAACATGCAACAAGCTGTCCCTGGCTCTGAACGTTCAACACCTGCGTATGAAGCCGGCCTGCAAGACGACAAGGCGCCCCAGCTGCGGAGACTTTTTACTCCTCTGACCAGAAGCATCCCCACCTCTTTTCCTTCGCCAGACACATGGCCGGCTGGGAAAGAACGGCGCAGCTCCCACCGGGGAGGTGCTAACTGTCCCAGTGCTCTCTGGGACTTGTAGTCCTTTAGCAGCTCCTTGCCAGGGGAAAAAGTGAACAGCGAAGGAACATGGAGACTTCATTTCCCATGATCCACCTCTGTCTAGAGAGGAGCCTTGCTTCTGGGAGCCGGTTTCAGCTCCGCTGCTCAGCCTTTTGCAGCTGGCTTGAGCAGAGAGAGGCTTTGCCCTTCTCGCGTGAGCAGCCGCCGGGCCAGATAAAAAGACAAGGCAGGCCGGATCTGTCCCGCGGGCCTTAGTTTGAAGACCCCTGGTGTAAACCTTCAAAAAACAAAAAAATGGCCTTGCCCTTTGCTTGCCTGGTAACTGGCCCCAAAGCAGGAAAATGAAATTGATCGAGCCGTTTTTCTCTGGTCAGTTTAGCAAGCCAACATCCTCTTCTCAGTATGGATTTCTTGAAAGGCAAGTCCTTTCCAGGAGTCATATCGTCATTTGTGAAGTGTCTGTCTGGCCTCAGACCAATAATAACATGCCCTACTTTCCAGGGCTGGCCCTACCATTAGGCAGAGTGAGGCGGCTGCCTCAGGCGGCAGTTCCTGGAGGGAAGGGGGGTGGCAGCAAGGTCTAGCCTGCCCTCCGCCCCGCCCCCTAAGCTGGCCTGTTGCACTCAGGTGCGATGCAGGGCACTGTCCCATCGCTAGTGCTGAAATAAGATTCACCTGCCAGTCCTGTCAGCTTCGGTACATGGGATGAGGGGAGGGCACCATCTTGTCCTTCACCTCAGGGAGGGAGAGGACTCCGATCACATGCCTCATCGGGACCATTCTTCAGGCTTTAGAAAAGGCCTGTTTGTACTTGCTGCAGAGTGGACCTCCTCCCCGACAGCAGCCCTGCTGAGAATGCCGGTGGAACCATGTGATGATAGGCATTGCAGGCAGAGGTGGGCCAACAAACAACGTTCAAGATTGCCAGGATTCTCCGAACATCGGCTTGCAGCTCAGCCTCAGTCATGCCTGATTCCCATTCACATGTGCCATTGCTGCTCACTTTGGATGAATGGGGAAATTGAGCAAACTGAGCAGGGATCGAACGTGAACCTGGCGCAACTTTGCCCCCGTTCCATTTGTGCAGATTTCCTAAATTCACGCAAATTCCCTAAATTCACACAGATTTCCTCACTTTATGGAAACTTCCTAAATTGCCTCCATAGACTAAAGCAGAGCTCATTCCGTCTATGGCGGAAATTTGCGTGAGTTTAGGAAATTTGTCTCCATTTAGGAAAGTTGCGTACATTTAGGAAATGTGTCTCCATTTAGGAAAGTTGCGTACATTTAGGGAAATTGCACAAATCGAATGCGAGCACATGTTCAGCCATTTACGAACCTTTTCGAAAGGCACATGCTCATTATCACATTCAACGTTGCGAACAGGGCATGCTTCGCATGTTTTGTGAATGGAAGGCTGTGTGAGAAGAGTTCCATGACACTACGGGCACGTGTGGGGAGTTTTAAAAGGAAGGAGAGAGAGAGAGATAAAAAGGATCACTTGGGCACCTCATACATTTACTAGCTTTATGGGATTTATGGACCAATGAGATTTATGGACCAAAAAATGTGTTCGACAGCATGAGCAGAGCACATTTGAAAAACGTGCATGCCAGTGTGGCGTAGTGGTGAGAGTGTTGGACTGGGACTCGGGAGATCCGGGTTCAAGTCCCCACTCGGTCATGAAACTCACTGGGTGACTTACGCATTCATTTCAAAGACACACACAATTGTTGCATACATTTTGGAAAATATGCAGGGAAATATGCACAAATTTCCATGCGAAAAGAAAAAAAAAAGAGATTGCAATCGACTGATCCAGACACCTAAGTAGAATTTGGAGAACTGAATTGCCAAACTAACGAGGAGAGAAATATTAATCACAGCTTTAGTATGAAAGCCTTGCATGAAGTTAAAAAAGTAAGCCAAGTTTGAACCAAGAGGAAAATCCTGGCAAAGCAAAGATGCCCGGAGAATACAAATAAAGCGTAAGCAGATAATATGGAGTAGAAGGAGCCAAAAAGTGAAAAGGTTTGAAAAACAGGGCATCGGAAAACTGCGAACTGTATTTGCTAAGGAAATGGAAGCCAGTCAAAAGGGAGGGTAACAAAGCAGAAACATGGGCAAAATGAGAAACAGTAAACAAATACAAGCCTTCCGAAACTAGGGGCGTGGGAGTTCCTTTTCATCCATTCACTTCTTATTTATATAATTGGTTTGATCAGCTACACTTGCCTCCTTCCCAGAATTCTCCAGCAGATGCCTTTGCAGGCTGAGCAGAAGTCACTGACTGCACAACGCATCAGAGAGAAACCCTCGATATATGTTTTTTAATAATCCATTGATGTGATTTTAATACAAAACACAAGAGCCTCATTTAATTAAATGTGTTGTTAAGGAATATTTACAACAACTTAAGAATGATGCACTGTGGCTTTCGCCTTCATTAAAAGATCCACCAGGGTGTATTTCTCTCGCGCTCACTAAATAATAAACATTGGGAAAATAACAAGTGGCATTTCCAAGCGAGAGACTTCCACATCGACCGCCTTCTCTGGCGAATGAATTATGCAGCCAGCCGCAGGGTGTTTGGAAGACACACTCACTCAGATTTTCTCTCATTCATTCCCTTCTGTGGAGCATGTACCTTCTGGACCTCAAATCTAAGCAGGAGAATAAGGTCTGAAATGAAGCGGGCGCGTGTAGTAGGGCAAAGGGGCACGCATTTTGGAGATGATAATCGAACCTCCAAGTTCAGAGGCAGTATACCTCTCCGAATATCATATCATGGGGGAAGTCTATAGCCTTCATGCCCTGCTGGTAAGCTTCCCAGAGGAAGCCACACTAATTGGAGTCAGGATGTTTTGTTCAGAATTTGCTTAGAGGACTGGAGAGGGAAAGTGACCAAGTAAGTGTAACAATCCACCGGGAGACTATGACCTCATTTCCTGGCAGCACAGGAAGCTGTCATCCACCACCAGACCCAGACTCTTTTCCCATCTAGCCAAGTACAGTCTACTCCAGCCTTCCAGAACCTGGTGTCCTCCAGATGTTTTGGACAATAACTCCCAGCATTCCTGACCATTGTCCATGCTGGCTGGAGCTGATGGGACTTGAAGTCCAACAAACCTGAAGGACACCAGGTTGGGTCAGATTGGTCTACTCCTCCTCCAGGCAGTGGCTGTCCTGTGGCTCTGGGAGAGGTCTGCCTCCAGGAGGAGAAAGATGCACTGGGCAATTTCATAGATTTCATAGAGTTGGAAGGGGCCTACGAGGCCATCGAGTCCAACCCGCTGCTCAATGCAGGAAACTAGAGGAGGGGTCTCCCATCCAAGTAATCACCAGGCCTGACCCTGCTTAGCTTTCCACGCTCAGACAAGCTGAGCCAGCAGAAACACCGTGCCTCTGAGACGGAGGCTGTTGTCTGCTAGGCTGGCCCAACCTACTCCTGGATAGATGAGATAGGGGAGAAATTCATTCCGTTTCCATTTTAATGCAAATCGACCTAATTTGCACTTTCATAACCAATGTCAGCTGGAATGTAGTTATCCTTCATTATGTGCCAGTCTTCAGTTTTTGCATTGCAGTGCTCCAATCAAAACGTGTACCCAAAAAAAAAGAAAAAAAGAGATGCATTATATTAGGGGGAAGTAAACTAAAAAAAATATGTGTATATTGGTGGGAAACGATGTACAAGAATGCAGACATTACATAAGATTGCACACAAAATTGCTCCCAGGCTGTGGATCCCCTTGCTGTGGGAGGCCAGGTTCTTTGCTGTCCTTCCACCGGCAGGCAAAAAAACCCTCTTTATTCAAGCAGGCCTCTGGTGCGCAGGTGGGTCTGTTGGGCTGGAAGCTGTTTTTGCTCCGCTATTGTCGTGTTTTTTATTGTGTTTTAATGCATCGTTTTATTACTGTTGGGCAGTGCAATCAATCCTATGGCTGCTAGACAGCGTCACGACTGCCATATAGGATTATTCGGGGTCCCAGAGCTCTGAACCAGGAAACTGGCTCTTCGGTTGGAGCTGGGACTTCCAAGCTCAAAGTGCCTGTCACTGTCAACCCCCTTACAGCGGGTGCAGAAAGAACCACGCCAGCTGCTTCTCTGTCTGAGGTCACAATGGCAAATGCAACCTCGGAGACGGGGTTCTGTGGGCGTTCTTCTGGGGGACGGGGGGGGGAGGAGACTGCGGCCGCCATGATAGGAAGCATCCTGGCAGTGCCCCCTCAACCTCCTTCCCTCATGCTCCGAGGCGTGAGACTTAGGCAGCTGAAATCAGCCATCTTATTGTTTCGCAGGGTGGGAGGAATACAGGCCTGCCCTGCGGCTCACGCTGGCTCAGCTTGTCTGAGCGTGGAAAGCTAAGCAGGGTCAGGCCTGGTTATTACTTGGATGGATGGGAGACCCCTCCTCTAGTTTCCTGCACCGAGCAGGAACTCTATGATCTATGAAATCCAACTCTATGATCTATGAAATCCAACTCTATGATCTATGAAATCGATGAATGTGGAGGAGACCTTTGCCTCTGCGCTCTTCCCGCCTTGCATAGGATGCCCATAGTCCGCCAAGTTTGGCGGGCTACGGGCATCCAGATTACATTGCACCCTTAATCAAGTTTTATTTATGACTGTAAGATGCCCCGCCGCGGAAGAACAAGTCTTGCTGAGATGGACTCAGCATGTCTTCTGTAAAGGGAAGTCCTGCATATCAGAATTCTTTGAAGATGTATGTAGATGGAGGATGGTCTGGTAGATATTATACCCTTGGACTTTCAAAATGCCTCTGACCAAGCAGCCGACCACAACTGTGGATGAAAAACTGTGGAATGAAGTGGATATCTGTTAACGGGGTGGCACGTACTCTGTGCTAAAATATTCCAGTTGTGTGCCTAAGCAATCCTAGCCTGAAGCCAAGAAGAGCTGACTACTGCAACCTATATACATTATGCAAATTTATTACATTTGCATGATCTCTCTTATTTTGCATATCGAAAACCACTGAAAGGTCCAGCAGAACTAACAGGGATATACTCCCCCCCCCCCATCCAGTTCTCAGTGTAGATAGTCTACCAAGGTGACCAAAGCAGTCTCTGTCCCATAACCAAGCCTGAAGCCAGATTGAAATGGATCTAGATCAGGGCTCTCCAACCTTGGGTAACCCGGATGTTGCTGGACTACAGCTCCCAGAATCCCTTGCCATTAGCCATGCTGGCTTATTATTATTATTATTATTATTATTATTATCATCATCATCATCATCATCATCTGATGGTATGCTGGTAGCTGAAGGCCAGCAACATCTGGGGACCCAGGGTTGGAGAGCCCTGATCTAGATAACCCATTTCATCCAGAAATCCCTGGATCTGAGAAGCCACCACACCCATGCTCCAGCACCTGGCCCAAGAATGGAATTTGAACCTCCTTCTCAGATGTCCTTCCCATTCCTTTTGACGGGAGCTTTTAAATACCTGCATGAATATATCTACAATGAGAAGATAAATATTGATTGGCTAATAAAGACAATCCAATTTACTATGTTGTAAATGAATTAATGTATTTTCCATAAGTGAAATGTCAGGAGCACAAATCCATTTTATAACCAGAGTCAGGGGCATATAACAACCAGTCACCGTTAAGGGTGAGGTGCCAAAGCACGACTCCGCACTCCCTTTGTCATCTCTCCCACTGTCAAGACTGAGATTGTACATTCATCCAGCATCTTCCGCTCGGGTGGGAAACCAGATTCCCGTCCGTGCTCCAACATGGAGCTCAGCGAGCGCCTTAGACAAGGACGTATGAAACCTGTCCCTGTATTTTTACACACATTTCGACATACTTCAGCTGATAGGGATGGGCGACGCTGAAGAACTTGACCTGCTTGCACTTGGCAGATTCCGGCGCACCATAATAATGATGATGATGATGATGATGATGATGATGATGATGATGATAATAATAATAATAATAATAATAATAATAATAATAATAATAATAATAATAATAATAATAATAATTCTTACCCGCCTCTGTCTAGATCGAGGCGGGGAACAGCAAAAAATATAAAATACATAAACTAATCAAAACACAACACATACTATTTAAACATCTTAAAACATCTTTAAAACATTATAAAACATCTTAAAACATCTTAAAAACATCTTAAAGGCATCCTAAAATTCCGCCGGAAGAGATCAGTCTTTATGGCTTTTTAAAATTCCAAGATACTGATAAGTTGACAAATCTCCTCCGGCAGGCCATATTCCATAATCTGGGAGCAGCAGAAGAAAAGGTCCTCTGGGTAATACTTGTCAGCCTAGTTTTGGCTGACTGAAGTAAATTCTTCCCAGAGGACCTTGCCAACTTGCGAGCCAAAAGAGGGCCAAGTTGGGTGTTTTTTGTTTTTTTTTGTTTTTTTGCAGTTTCCGCTTTTAAAGCAGGCTGAGATTTGTGTATTTTATTTTAAAGGCAGGGAAATTTCCATAAAATATGGCTGCCATTTGCACAATTTGAGCAAAATATGACTGCCATTTGTGCAAATCCCACCTGTATTTATGCAAATTGCAGCCATATTTTACACAAATTGCAGCCGTATTTTAGGCAAATTTATCTCTGCCTTAAAAAATATATATACGCAAATCACGGCCCACTTTAAAAATGGTAGGCCGCGTGCTGGCTCGACTTGTGTCAGAGTGAGTCTGTGCCAGTGCTGGGTAGGCAGGCCAGAATCTGGGAGGGCCAATCCAGACCAATCCACTGGATTTTTATGCCCCCAAGTGGATCCCTTGCACGTCCCTATTTCTGAATGGCTGGCTGGTTGGCGGATGCTGGGAGTTGTGGTCCAACACATCAGGAAAGCACCAGGTTGGGGAAGGCTGTGTATGCCAACAACAACACGACATGTCAGCTGACATTTATTTGCGAAAGCAGAGAGGTGATGTTTGCAGAGCCACATCAGAATTATTGTTGCGCAGGCTTATTATCTGTAATTGCACATAATGTACCCTATTCAAAAGTGTAGACAGCAGAAATTAATGTAGATTTTATTTTGACTCATGGTTGCACATTTGGTCGGTAATTGGTGGAATAGCAGAATGGCTGATACATTTAAGCCAACACTTGCCCCCCAGCCCCAGCTTCCTGCAACATATATTTGCACATTTACAGCCTGATCAGGACACTTACCCAGGAGTAGAGATGGACAAGTCTGTCCATTTTGGTTTCACTCCGTTTCTCATTTTTCCCATCTGAAGTTTTCGCTTTGTCACATTTTCACACCAGTTTATGATGAAAATTTCCCTTTTCCGTGCACCTTTCCGTGCACTTATTATTGAGTGATTGATAGATTTGATTTGCGCCCTGCCTTTCTACCAAGAAAAATGGCACTCAGGGTTAGGGATGGGGCCTAGCCTTGCGGTGGCTGGCAGCTCAGTCTGGGCTCGGCCCTCTACGGCGGCGGTGGCCCGATCCTGCTCTTCAGAGCGGAGCGGAGCATTCTCCGCGCCGCTCAAGCTGCCGCCGCCGCCGGGAGACCCCCCAGCCCTCCCCGCTGCCGCCGCCGGAGGACCCCCCCACCCCCGCCATTGTCCTACCTAGTCCTGTGCTCCGGCGCGCCTCCACCGCCTCCACGCCGCCTCCGCCGCCTGCGGAGCCACTGCTCCGGCGCGCTGGAGCCCCGCCCACACTCTGTTTTGGCGCAGGGAACCATGGCAACAGGGATTAAACAGCCCTGTTGCCATGGTTCCCCCCGCCAAAAACAGAGCGCAGGGTCCCGTCGCGTCACTTCCTCCGTGCCGGAAGTGACGCGACGGGACCCTGCGGACATGGAGACAGACAGGCTCTCCGCTCCGTGGAGAGCCTGCAGGTAAGCCCACGTGGGTGGCTGAGAGCCCGCGCGGACACGAGCAGGCCCAGTTCAGGCCTCGCTCCTGCCGCCGGGCTGCTCGGCCCCATCCCTACATGGGAGAACCAGGGTTGCTCGAGCTTGCTGAAAGTCTCCAAACTTTACTTCAAAGCTTGGTTGGACTTGCTCCCATTCTCGTTTGCAACTTGTTTTTTCGATTCATTCAAATGCGGGAAATTGTGCATTTTGAGAAAGTTGCGCACGTTGTGAATACAAATGCAAGTTTGGGAATTTGCTAACATTTTTGGAGAACATGCTCTCCTGTTCATGTTCGGGGTTATGAATTTTCGTTTTCGAGTGATTTGCAAACGGAAATCAATTCTCATACAACTCCCTACGTGTAAAATTTTTTAGCTTGATGAATGCTTCCTGCAAACGTACCTCAAACAAAAGTTAAGCTAATGGGATCCCTTGCAATGTGTACATCTCGGATCTTGCAGTTCTATCATCTACTGCACTATGTGACTCCAGAGCTAAATGGATACACGTGACAAGTATCACCTACCACATCAGAAAGACTACTGGGTTGCATCTCTCAGACTTCGTGGCATTTTAAAATGGTAAGTTTGACCTTTATTTCAACCTAGTCAACAGGGTCCTCGCGTTGTTTCCTGCCATCCTCCTCCATCCCTTCCATCCTGAGTGGGCAAACAGGGTGGACCTTTAGACCTTTAGTTCACCTCTGCCAATATCCTGATGTAGAGTAGGCCACTTCATCAATTTCACAGGCCAAGCTCTCGAAATGCTTGGCCCAGTCCTGTGCAAAGGGTCTTCAACTGGATATAGCTGGATATAACTTCATTTTTTCCGAGGAAGGTATGACTCCTCTGAAATTCGACTGCCTGAGGTCGGTAATGGGCTGGATGAGGGAGAACAAACTGAAGTTGAATCCAGGCAAGACTGAGGTGCTCGTCGTGAAGGGTCCTAATTCAGGGATTGAGGTCTGTCAACCAGTTCTAGATGGGGTAGCACTCCCCTTGAAGGAACAAGTTCATAGCTTGGGGGTACGTACTTCTTGACCCGACCCTACTCCTGGCATCTCAGCTGGAGGCGACGGTGAGAGGTGCCTGTTACCAGCTTCGGCTGATTCGCCAGCTATGCCCATTCCTGGAATACGTGGACTTAGTAACGGTGGTGCACACGCTGGTCACCTCTAGGCTTCATTTCTGTAATGCGCTTTTCTTGGGGTTGCCTCTATACTTGGTTCGAAAGCTTCAACTAGTACAAAATATGGTGGCTAGGTTGGTCTCCGGGACACCCCGTGGAGACCATATAACACCAGTCTTAAGATCTTTACACTGGTTGCCAGTTTGCTTCCGGGGAAAGTATAAAGTGCTGGTTCATACCTTTAAAGCCCTACATGGTCTGGGTCCAAGGTACCTTAGGGAGCGCCTCCTCCCCGATCTTCCACCCCACCACTGAAGGTCTTCGGTGGGCCATCTGCTGCAGCGGCCTAATGTGAGACTGGCAGCTACTCGTCGGAGGTCCTTCTCTTTAGTGGCCCCTCAATTGTGGAATGGCCTGCCACTTGAAATACGCCTGCTGACTTCTTTGAATGTCTTTAAGCAGGCACTGAAGACTTTGTTATTTCAGCAGGCTTTCCTTTTATAATATGCTATCATATTTCTATGGAATTTTATTGTTTTTATGGAATGTTAATGAAATTTTTATACTGTTTTTATGTTTAACAGATGTTTTTATTATGTACTTATTTGTTTAACTGATTGTTATTTTGTACGCCGCCTAGAGTAATAGTATCAAGGAGGGATATAAATTGAATAAATAATTTTTAAAAAAATATGTAGCTGGAAAGGTTATATGAAGTCCGTTGCATCCATCTACCAGAAAGGTTGAAACGCTGCTGATTCCAGGTTCCGCAATTCATGCAGCACCTAAGAGAAACTATCTGCTTATGTTAGAGGTTAGGGCAGTTTCAGAGATCTGATATAGAGTTGGAAGGGGCCTACAAGGCCATCGAGTCCAACCCCCTGCTCAATGCAGGAAACTAGAGGAGGGGTCTCCCACCACCCAAGTAACAACCAGGCCTGACCCTGCTTAGCTTTCCATGCTCAGACAAGCTGAGCCAGCGTGAGCCACATGCCTGTATATTTAGTAGTTAAAGCAAATTTTGTTCATTTGGATTGACTGCCTGCAACATTCTGTTCGGTATGTTTTATTAATACATCAAATTGTTCATTTGAAGCACAGGCAGTTTGTGGTTCTCCAGATGTTTCGGCCTACAACTAGGGATGTATGAGGAATCCTAGAGGGGGTGAAAATCTGATGGATTTTCACGATTCGGCCCCTTCGCTATGATGCAAGCTGAGCCAGCTTGGGGACTTCCATCTCTCAGACAGCCCGCGGTTCGCAAATTTTTTTAGACGCTAAGGAAATTTAGATGCTATTTACACCATTTGTGTAACTTTATGCAAAGGGCATAAATCCCATTATTTTGCATGTTTTGCACAAATCAGCACCCAAAAAGCATGTGTGGATCTAGCGCGATTTGCTTAAAGCACCCAATTTTATGCAAATCATGCTAAATCCATGTGTTTTTCTGGGTGCTCTTCTGCGTAAAACATGCAAAATAATGCAATTCACACAATTTGCATGAAGTTCCATGGATTGCGCAAATAGCGCCATTTGCGCAAGTTTCCTTAGCGCGTTAAAAAAAAAATGTGCGAACCGCAACCCATCTTAGAGACAGAAGTCCACAGAAAAAACCCCCAACTCTGCCCACTTCTGAACATTGCATCGGAATCAGGCAAGAAGTCTGTTGAGTTCAAACACACCGGATTTCTCAGCATCAGCACATCCCTACCTACAACTCCCATCAGCCCATGGCAGCACGGCCATGGTGAGGCATCATGGGAACTGTAGGCCAAAGTATCTGGAGGACCACAAGTCGCCCGCCCACTCCTGCTTTAGCTGGTGTGGTTCCGTCCAAGGGGATTATGAATACCCATATCTCACTTCACAGCTTTGCCTTGGACCTCTTAGCCATGCTTCTAGGGAGCCTTCCTGATCTATATTCACCAGGTAGTGGCAGTTTAAACCATCCATTGGCCTACTTGATTGCAGGTTAACATTCAGTCACCAAGGCGTGGGTCTTAAGTGCCCGGCTAGATTGGCTTTCCTTGCTGACCCCCCCCAGTGGTGCCAGGGTACAGAGAAGGGTATGGACTTTCTGAGAGATCACAGGGTACATCACAGATGTGTATTCCGCTGCTGGGGTGCCTCCACTGAAAAAGCCCTCTCTCTGCCACAGCCACCAACCACACTCGGAGAATTCATTCCAATTTAGGAGCTGCCACGCCATGTCACTTGCGGCCGTGTCTTGCTTACTTTAGACATGGCCAATCATGCACAGAGGTGCCAGCAGGGCACGTCCTCACACAGTCAATGCAGCACGGGGGTAATTGGTACCAGCGGCAGACATCACTATCTGTGGGCTATCTGCTGAGGGGAGCGTGCTTCCCTGGGGAAATTGTGCATGCATGCGTGAGTGATTTGAGGAGGGAGGCCAGAAGATTCGCCTGGCACTGCCAGACGACCTGTCCCAGATCCAGACACTGACTTCTCTGTAATGTATCTTTCACTTCAAAGGGGTCTTTTGGAGCTCTCAATCCTGCCAATTTCAGAGGCAGAAACCCTGCGCAAATGGAGCATGCATTGACCAAATTGATAACTCACTTTGTTTTTCTAGGACATAAATTATTTTGAATGGGCAGCTTCGTGCCAATATTCTGGACAATATTCAGCCTTGAGCAGCTGAACGCCTCCCCACCACCAGCAGCACCCCAGCAGAAACGCAACAGGCATTAAAAAAAAAACACACACACCTGAGATTCTGTTTTGACTTCATGGGGAAGGTTGCCAACTTTTCAGCTGTCTTCTGTGGCTGTGCCATTTAGAGCAGCTTTATGTGCAGAATAAGGCTGATCTCCATGGTATACAAAGCTTCACTTGCTGGTTATGCTGCCAGGGTTGCCAACTAGCCAGGGGGGGGAAGGCCTGCCTGTTGTTGTGTCTTTAACAGCAGCTTGAGATGCAGAAATTGGCACTGGTGAATCTTTTCCTGGCATGGAGATCAATCTTGTCACCTGCTAATTATGGCAGATCAAAGGCACAGCTAAAGGGCCAGTTCAGACATTGGCAACCCGACAAGCTGGTGTTAAAGGAGCAAGAGCAGGCCAAGTTACATTTCTTTCTGGTCAGTTGGCAACTCAAACTAGGAAGAAGGGGAGGAGGGGAAACATCCAAGCCTCGTCTTAGACAAGCAGCTCATCACATGATAAAATTGCTCCTGGACTATACCACTTCAAACTGCATTTGAGGGACTATATGATTGAACGCTTCCCTCTGGGAGAAAAAGTATCTGCATATAGAAAACTAAATGTCAAGGAGAAGGATTCTAGCTTAGGTTTCTCCCTAACAAGCTGATTTTCTAGCTGCAAGGAGCTTGCTTTCCATAGCATGGGTAGAACAAGAAGTGATGGCCTTTGGAGTGAAATGTGGACCACCAAAGGAGTGACGGAAGAAGAAATGACAAACAGGTAGGATCCCAGAATTGAAGAAGATAAAGTTTTCCCGGACCTGGAGATAAAGGGATAAGAAAACCTTTGCTTGCTTAATTTCAGTGGGTTAGTCCTTCAAACCGGTTGTGGCATAGTGGTTAGAGTGTCGGAATGGGACTCGGGAGATCCAGGTTCCAGTCCCCACTCGGCCCTGAAGCTCACTGGGTCTAACCAAAGCCTAACCTACCACACAGGGTTGTTGTGAGGATGACATGGAGAACAGGAGGACCATGTAAGCCACCTTGGGCTCCTAGCAAGAGGAAAGAAGGCAGGATATAAATGTAATAATAAATAAACAAATAAACAAACCCTATGCAAGAATACCTTCTGACCAGGAAAAGTAACAGACTAGGCTGCTCTTTTTTATTTTTTATTTTTTTATTTTTTTATTGCATTTGTATACTATGCTCCATATCTAAGCAGATTCCAAAGCAGTGAACAATAAAAAGATAAAAGCAGATAAAAGAAACAAAAACAATACATTGAAAACAAGGTATCATTATAATGGTGGTTGGACACCATTATAATGAGATGGCTTCGGAAAAAGGAGGTCTTCAGCAGGTGCCAAAAGCAGCACAATGTCAGAGCCTGCCTGACCTCCAGAGGCAGGGAGTTCCACAGAAATGGAGCCACCACACTGAAGGCTCTTCTGCTGGTGGACTCCAATCGGGCAATAGATACATGAGGAACCACCAGGAGAATGTCCTCCGATGACCTCAGTGACTGGGCAAGTTGGTAAGGGAGAAGGCACACTCTCAGGTATCCTGGTCCCAAGTTGTTTGGGGCTTTGAACACTAGGCTGAACCTTAAACCTGGCCCAGTAGTGAAAAGACAGCCAGTGCAGTTCCCCCAGCAAAAGAGTTGCATGCTGAAAAGGGGCAGCTCCCAACAACAGCCAAGCTGTTGCATTCTGCACTAGCTCCAGCTTCTGAAGCAGCCTTAAGGGCAGCCCCACATAGAATGCATTGCAGTAATCTAATCCAGTCTTGACTAAGGTTACTAGCTCCTGTATCACTGTGGCTGAGCTATCCCTGTCCAGGAGAGGCCAAAGCTGGCAAACCAATTGAAGGTGGTAAAAGGTACTCCAAGTGTTCTGCCAAATGTTTTCCCAAAGGGCTTGGCAGGGGTTCTTTAATGAATTCTCATGCCATAATAAATCCAGGAGGATCAAGCCAAACATCTTTTATTGTTATTATAAAACAATATTATCCTTATTATACAGAGTACAATCATTCCAAACCCCCAGTAAGACCCCCAGTCCTTGGACAGGCAGCAACCACAATATCACCAACCAACCAGTCAAGAAGCTCTGCCTCCAGTATCAGTTGGGTCCTTGCTGTAGTCACTCAGCCTTGAGGTCTCTCTCCCCCTCTGTCCGTGTCAGGGCTCCTGCTGGCTCTTTGTCCTTCTTCAGGCTGGCAGCCAAACGGCTCCTGGATCTCTCTCCTTCCTTCTCTCAGCACACTTCAACACAACCAACCAACTAAGCACCACTACCAACCACCACTACCAACCACCACTACTACCAACAACAACCACCACTACCAACAACAACCACTACCAACAACTACACTTCAGTCTGCATTTGCTAGTCTTAAATACCATTCTAGCACCAAGCCTCCTGGGTTGCAGATCTCGTGCTTAATTGCTAGCACCTGTGCTGTTTGCAGTGTCATTCTTCTGTCCCGCCACCAGGTCACACGCCGGTAAGTTGCTGAAGATTGCATCAGGCTGGCAAGCAGCCAAGTAGCCAAGGCCATTTGCTGATAGCACAGCGCAGTAAACTTTAGCTTTTTTAAATCAAGCCCAGAGCACAGTTTGCCTTGGTGTTTACATAAAAAACGCAGTGCTGGGGACCCAGTAGTGATGCGACGTGGACCCGGAAGTCCACCGAGCGCCGCAGCTGCCAGGCGCCGAGCGCCGTGGGATGAGCAGGGGGGTAAGTGGCCATCCCTACCCCAGACTACAAACCTGATCTTTCAGAGGAAGTGCAATCCCATCCAGAACAGGCAATGAGCCTATCTCCCACCGGCTCAGGAAGCACTCACCAACAGGGCTTCCATCTTTTGCCTTTAACAAGAGCTTGATCTGCCCAGATCAGCTGGTGCCACTTTCCCAGCATAAACACGATCGCCACTGATACCTGCAGATTAGGCTGGAATTAGAGGCGCAGCTGCAGAGCCCAGCTGAGAAGCTGGCAATCTAAGCCCTACTGAAATGAACGGAGGGCGAGCATCAACTGTGCCGCGAGCGTTGCTACACAGAAGCGATGCCCAGCTTGTCTTTGGCTGCTGATCGCTGTTTATGTCCCGCCGAGAAATAACCATCAGCTTCCAGCCAGTCCATTTTTTAAGCTACAGATTTGCAAGGGCTAGTTTCACCTTGGGCCAGATTAGAGCAAATGCCTCAGAGCATCATTAGATGTCAGAGCGGTTTGCTGAAACAATTTATCCTGCCAAGCAAGCAAAGCTCCCCTTCCCTGAATTACCTCCTGCAGTAAATTAAACTAATGATATTTGTGCAATAACTCAGGTGCGCCAGAGAAAGAGAGACAGACACACACAGAGAGAAAGAGACCATTATCCAGCAATTCTGTAAAGGTTACAGCAGAGGTCTAGGGAAGAAAGGAAAATAAAAAATATCTACAGAAGGGTGAACTATTGAACATCAGTTAATTACAGCTGCAATCCTCAGAGTCACTTCCTTGGGAGTGAGTCCCCCTGATTTGAGCAGGACTGACTTCTGAATCAACATGCACGGCGGCGGGATGCACTGGGTTGCTTTGGGGTACTCTGAAAAGCAGAAAATGCAGCCTGATTGAGCAGTCATTCCTGCCAGGGAAGCTGACTGTTGTGTCCCTCTATTGAGTCCCTGCTCGCAATCAGGAAGGGTGCCTGGAAGGAACAGTGACTCACTCAGCAGAGGGGGGGGGGGGATCCTCCAACTCTAGAAGTAAACTTTTTCTGGTGTAAGAGTGGCCTGGGCCTTTTAATCCGGGGGTGTGGGGGCAGTTTGGGGCATCACTGTGCCATTTGAAGCTGTAGGTCCTGTCAATGCCCTGCACTGCCTCAGTTGTGGCAAAGGCTTCTCATTTCAGGGCGTTGCAGTAGTTTGGGTTGCAGGTTTGAATGAGGGGTCAGAACTTTCATCATCATCATCAGGCGATCACTCGTGACCGAGTAAGATTGTCTTCCGGGATAAAAGGAGGAAATTCTAAAGAAGATTGTGTAGACTCTAGCGATGGGTCCGTAAGTGACTGTGGAGGCCAATTCTAGATCCACACAGCTTCCCACAGTGAGGACACAGGTTACCAGATAGAAGATGGTCCTGTAAAGGATTCATTTGACGTGCTTTTCGCTTAGCACGTTTCTCCCTTTCACCTTGCACTCGGGCTTCTTCAAAGTCCATGGAACCTTTGTGAAAGGCCAACCTCCAGTTAGATCGTTCATGGGCCAGAGCTTCCCAGTTTTCGATGTTTATATTGCATTTTTTTAGATTAGCCTTATGAACATCTTTAAACCTCTTATATTGACCACCGATATTCCGCTTTCCATCCTTGAGTTGGGAGTAAAGTAACTGCTTTGGGAGACGGCAGTCAGGCATTCGAACAACATGACCGGTCCACTGAAGTTGGCGTTGAAGGATCATTTTTTCAATGCTAGTAGTCTTTGCTTCTTCCAGTACACTGACATTTGTTCGCCTATCTTCCCAAGTAATTTGCAGGATTTTCCGGAGGCAACGTTGATGAAACCTTTCAAGGAGGTGGAAGTGACGTTTATAGATAGTCCATGTTTCGCAGGCATACAATAAAGTTGGTAATACAATGGCTTCATAAACCAGCCAGATGAGAAGGGAATAGATCAGCACCATGGAAAGCTCCAAGTGAGGTCAGAAGCCAGACAGGGGTGCCTCTACTAGGTTTCTCCAACAAGCCTCACATTCACCTTGGAAGTTCTTGTTTGTGCAGCTTAGGGATGCCAGCTTTTTTTTTTCTTTTTCTGGCAAGGCTCCTATGCCTTTTGCAGCTGCCTGATATGCAGAAATTGAAACAGGTGAAACTTTCCCTCTAAGCTTCACCTGCTAATTTTATGCCTCTTAGGCTGCTGCTAAAGGCTCAGTAGCAAGGCCAGTTAAGAAGAAAAAGATGGCAACCCCCTTAACTTTTATTTATTTTATTTATTATATTTATTTATACCCCACCTTTTTTCCTGCAAGGAACTCAAGGCGGCTTACATAATCCTCCTCCTCCTCTCCATTTTATCCTCACAACAACCCTGTGAGGTAGGTTAGGCTGAGAGTGAGTGACTGGCCCAAAGTCACCCAATGAGTTTCATGGCTGAGCGGGGACTAGAACCCGGATCTCCCGGGTCCCAGTCCAACACTCTAACCACTACGCCACACTGGCTCTCCAAGAACTTACCTTGCCCCTTTAACTTACCGGGTGGCCGGGTGACCGGCCAGATGGGCGATTAATAAATATAATAAATAAATAAATACCAAACAGCTTCCCCCTTTGGCTTCTGGATTTTCACTCTGAGATCTAACTCCTTACTCACCTGGTGACCCTGCAACAGAGACAAATCTCTGAAATTCAGCGTCAAACATCCCAAGACCTGGTATCCCTACTATGGATTGTCAAAATTAATGCAAAGAATGCGAAAACCCAGTGGACCTGACCTTCTGTTCACCGAATTATGATGACACATGAAAAGCATCATTTGAAAAGGCCAAAATGTATTTGAAAGATCATTTGTATGGCTGCTTCTCCTGCTTTGTTTTTAATTATGACTCCTCTTTTGCATCTTACGTGGCCTTTGCTGAGATGACTTTAAACGTTGCCTGAATTAGCTAATTGAGGTGTTGCTGCTGTTTTAAATTGATCTGGTTGGCTAATAAACTTCTGACTTACAGCTAATAGCACTAGAGCATCAGTGGATGAAAAAAGAAGTATTGCACTCACAGAACAAACAGGGACGGGTACTTGAAAAACAGTGCCTTTCGTTCATTCTCTATGGCAGGGTTTGGAAAGAGAAGCCATTCCAGCACTTTGGGGAGAATTCAGCAGTGACAGTTAGGAATGGGTGAGAAATTCGTTGGGTTTGCATTTTAATGCAAAATTGCCTGGTTCTCACCTTCTGAAACCAAGTGCAGACACAACCATGATTCATGTCAGAAATCCATACATTTCCGAGTTTGTGATGCATTCCACAAAAGAAAGAAAAAAATGACAACATGCACACATTTGAGAAATGTGCAAGGAAAAATGCGTACATTTCTAAAATACACACAAACACACTTTAGTCAACGGGTTTGTGAGTCCAAAAATGCACACTTCTAAAAGATGCACACAAAAATACATATGAATTTCTGTGGGGGGGGGGAGGTGAGAAGTTTGCACAGAACTGGGATGAAATGAGCCTAGCAGTGGAAAACTGAGAACTTGAACAAGAAGACTGCAGTTTGAGAGATTCACCTATCCCTAGACAGAGCACATGTTTGCATGCATGAGTCCCCAGTTTCAATCTCCAGTTAAAAAGAATTTTTTTTGGTGCAGGCAATGACAAAGTCCTTTGGTGGGGGGGATCCATAAAGTCTGAGAAAAGTGACCTATGATCAACCTTTCTTGAAGAAATATGTACAGTCATGCCTTGGATTGAGAGCATAATTCGTTCCGGAAACGTGCTTGTAATCCAAAACACTCTTATATCAAAACGAAATCCCCCAAAAAAAATTTGTACAGAGATGTTTAATTTAAGCCGTACTACAGTACTTGTATTGCAAGATGTCGCTTGTAGATCAAGTCAAAAATAAATAAATAAATATTTAAAAATTTGCTTGTCTTGCAAAACGCTCTCAAACCAAGTTACTTGCAATCCAAGGTATTACTGTACATAGAACTGGGGTAGGTGGGGGGGGGGGAATAAATATATTAGCTCCAATCTAGCTGCACAAGTGTGCAGCACCAGGGGCTGAACTGCACATGTCCCAATTAAATGATTACAAGTACCACCAATCATGTCTTCTGGAGAATGAGAGAGGGAAGGAAATAATCCAGTTCCCTGCTTCCCCTCCTGAACAGCTGGTTAGCATTCATGCTGGATTGAGTGAAGAACTGCGTCTGTGTAACCCACTGCCATCTCCATAACTACAGGAAGATTGGGCGGGTTCATTCTCCCACAAGAAATGTCAAACTTAAATCATTCCTGTATAGAGGGTGGGTTTGCTGCTATAAAGCAATATCAATCAGATTGTTCCTAGTTCAAATATAATTAGAGCATTTAAGTTAAAAAAAAAAAAAAACGTGCTAAGAATCCAGTCGCTATTGTAGCAAACCTCTATATGGGAAAGTACAGATATCATCAGCACCCTACGGATGCACAGAATAGCAAGGTAACAGCCTAAATCAGCCTTCTTCAACTTGGAGTCCTCCAGCTGTGTCAGACTACAACTCTCATAAGCCCCCAAGCAGGCACTATCTATAACACAAAGCGCTCACGATCCCTTGAACTTGGTATTCTGCTTTTCTTCTGAAGAGGGTAGTCATTCTTTTTCTTCACATTGGAATCCTGCCAATGGTTCAAAAGCAAGCCTCCAAGTCAGCAAGGCCTGCAGGACTTCTCAACCCCTCTGGATCAGCATCTCTCTTCCTGGTTCAGGCGGATCCACTGGAACCTTCTGAGAGGGGGGTCAGCGTCAGCCCTCCCTGAAATGCTACAGTGTGGCGTAGCGGTGAGAGTGTTGGACTGGGACTCCGGAGATCCGGGGTTCTAGTCCCCGCTCGGCCATGAAGCTCACTGGGTGACTTTGGGCCAGTCCCTGACTCTCAGCCTAACCTACCTCACAGGGTTGTTGTGAGGATCAAATGGAGAGGAGGAGGAGGAGGATTATGTAAGCCGCCTTGGGTTCCTTGCAGGGAAAAAGGCGAGGTACAAATATAATAAATAATAAATACATGGTGAGCATCCTCCAGCAGCTAGCTCCAGGAAGAGACGGCCAATTGTTTGCAGTGCCTGGTGGCTCCAGTGTCAGTGGGCCAGTGTATCCACTTCCGGTTTTTCAGCCAGAACTTTAAAGCCGCTATCCATGGTGCTGAACCCTATCCCCCCCCCCAAATAGGTTCGATGATATGGATAGTTCCTTTAAAGTTCAGGCTGAAACCTGGAGTGGATACACCACCCCACTGACATTGGGGCCACCAGCCTCTTCTGCGGCTGGGGTAGATAATGGGCATGCTCTGTTTCTTTTCAACACTGCTACTAATTAGGATGGCCCTTTGTCCTACTTCACAGAGCCAGTCCTTGAAGGTGTCCTCTATTTGAAGGACTATCCAGTCCAAGGCTAGCTAAAAATAATAATAATAATAAAAAAAACCCTAAGAAGGGAGAGCAGCCGGGGATTTGAAGTTGCCCATTCACAGTTAGCACCTGGACAGCAAGCACACAGCTCACCTGGCCGGTCTTTAAGGATGGGCAAGCGAGTGGTCGGAGTCTGAGCTTCCCAAGAGACCCTCCAAACATCAGCTTGCTGCTCATCTCATGCTCGATTTACGTCTGTGTTTGCGACCGCTGCTTCTTTGGGGCAGATGGGGAAATTGCACCCAATGAACAGCTATCGAATGTGAACATTGTGGGGAAAGTCCCCCCAAAGTTGCGCAAATTTCCAAAGTTGTGCAAGTGTCCCCCCATTGACTAAAAAAGACTAAAGCTGATTTTAACATTTGTGCAAAGTTGGAAAAGTGCACAAATCGAATGGAGAAAGTTGCGCAAATCCAGCACCAGCACTTGTTCGGGAATCTGTGGAGATTTTTGTCAGATCCGTTCTCGTGCTCACGCTCGCACTCAGGGTTGCAAACAAGGCATGCTCACTTGTTTTGCAAGCGGAAATGAAATTCTCATACTTCCCTAGCGCCCACTACAGTGAGGTGCATTGCATTTCTATTTAAATGATTGTAATTATTTCTAAATTTGCATCTATACATGTACATCAGCATATGCACCTTTCATGCAAGCCTGTGTTCTCTTCCATCCTTTTACATTTCCTCTTCTTTGCTGATGCGTAAATTGCCACCTTGCTACTAATACAAACAAGAGCACAGGTGACCTGTGCAATACCTCTTTGCATGCGCAAACCCTCATCTAGCTCGGGATATGTGCGGTGAATCAGAGGTGCCTCAAAATGAGAACAATCATCTTGAAGGCATTTCACTCTTATCGAAACGGGTTGTTTCAACTCGTCAGTTTTGGGCAAGGGCAAAACAAATAAGAATGACTTGGGGGGGGGGACGAAAGGTGTTTTATTGAAAAGCTGACCCAAAGGTTTAAAAGGTATCTCATGCTACATTTTGTGCAAGGGAGGGTGGATTGGAGATTAACAGTGCAATCCTCTGCATGTCTAATCAGAAGCAAGCCCCACTGAGTTGAATGGAACTTATTCCCAAGGAAACATGTGGATGAATCAGCACAATGAATCAGTAAAATGATTCACTGAAACAAACTTGGGGAGGGGGCATTTCACAAAATCATTTCCCCCTCTCAACACCTATAAATTGGATCAGTGCAGTTGTGTTCCCGGGATTTGGGCCCAAACCTTTTCTGGCATATTCATTTTTATTTTATTTTTTATTTTCTGTATTGGTGCACTGCTATTTCCTTTTCCTTTCCTTCGCCCTGCCCTAATGACAATAAGATCTGAAGCATGAAACTATCAACACAGTTCTACACTGGACTTCAGGTGAAGGTGAAACATTTAAA
This sequence comes from Shinisaurus crocodilurus, assembly GCA_021292165.1. Lineage (NCBI taxonomy): Eukaryota > Metazoa > Chordata > Lepidosauria > Squamata > Shinisauridae > Shinisaurus > Shinisaurus crocodilurus. The sequence goes on along the minus strand of JAHFWL010000691.1, from coordinate 39,882 downwards.
AATATTACGAGCTTATTTCACAGATGCAGCCATTTACGATAATTGCATTTCGCCTCTGGGCCTCCAATTAAGCATAATGCAGAAAATGGCACTTTCGAGACAGAACTGGGGGGGGGGGGGGGAAGTGCCGCAACTTCCCACATTGTGTCTGGGGGAGCAGCCGCAGTGTTCGAAGCTGAAGAGTCTGACGGCAAAAAGGATGCTACCGCGCCCAGGTGTCTCTGCCAAATCCTGCGCTTACCCACAGGTTCACTCAAAGAAGAGGACATTTATTTTCTTTTCCCCCTCTATTTTTTTAATTAACAAGACAAAGCATAAGTAGAAGGAATTGTAGACCGTTACAATATGGGGAGGGGGGGAAACCACAAGGTTAAATATGGTCATGAAAAATTAATTTGCAAAATTTATTAGAGACCATATTTTCTATTTAAAAAATTTCATTACTTTGACCTCTTATGAAATATGTTAGTTTGGTATGCAATGCTATTTCACCAGCAGCAGCTCTTCTTCTTCTTCTTCTTCTTCTTCTTCTTCTTCTTCTTCTTCTTAATAGCCATCCTTAAATTCTGGAAGGTTCTACCGAGTTTCATTGTTGAGCCCATGCACATTTTTGCTGCTGTTAATAAGTTTAATTATATAAGCCGTAGATCTTCTGATTCACTTTTCCCTTTTACAGTAATACCTTGGATTGCAAGTAACTTGGTTTGAGAGCATTTTGCAAGACAAGCAAATTTTTAAATATTTATTTTAAAAAAATGACTTGATATACAAGAGACGTCTTGCAATACAAGTCCTGTAGTACGGCTTAAATTAAAAATCTCTGTACAAATTTTTTTGGGGGAGTTTCATTTTGATATAAGAGTGTTTTGGATTACAAGCACATTTCCGGAACGAATTATGCTCTCAATCCAAGGCATGACTGTATATAACAGAGTAGATCTGTTTCAGGGTCTGAATATACTTGGCCTCTTGTCATATGTACATACTGTCATTGGTTGAATCATAAAGAAAGTTTCATTCAAAAATGGTTTGATATTTGGACAGGACTAAAATATATGTAAAAGGTTGGACAATAATTAATTGTTTCATTGTAAGAATCATCTATCTCTTTTGTAATTTGGTGGGATAGTAGGGGGGGGAATGCAGAACTGGATGCTAGAATTCAGCTTCCTGAGACTGAGCTTTCTAATTTTATTTTTAAAGCCAAGTTTCTAGCCCTTATGTCTGTAAACATATGTCTGAAAGTGTGTGGACAAAAACAAAACATCAGAAGCCAGAGATGTGGCTAAGTAAGAGGTCCAATGGTTAGAGGCAAGGCTTTGATGCCCTACATCATTCCTTGTCCCTCTCCCATGCCTAGCAAAACTGAGGGGGGGGGAGTGAATATGTTAGAATCAACCATGCAGATCAAAAGAAATCATGCACATTTAATCAATTTGCATGTTTTGTTCTGGTTAGTTCTAATGAAAGATCTAACCCACATTTTTCTCTCCAAACGGCTAATGTTTGAAGTGGCCAACAAATGTGTGCCAGCCAAAAGTAATCCAATTATTAAAATGCAATTAATACAACAAAATAGCAACATAGCAAAACTAAAAAGAAAAAAAAAGAAAAAGAAAAAGGTCCACCCTCCTCCCCAAAAGCCCAACCAAGATAGCCGGAGCTATGAATAATACAATAAAATTAGAAGCCTGGTGGAAAGGAGATGTGTTGTATCCAATGTTAGTCCTACTCAGAGTAGAACTGTTGGAATCAGTGAGACTTACGTTAGACTAACACTGGATATGACCCAGTGACTTCCAGCACCAGTCAAAGACTAACAAGGAGGAAGACAGTGTAACTAAAGAGGTATGGATTTCATGAAATCCATTCCCTCTGTGTTTCATGGGTTGTAAGGTATCATCCATAGGATTGGGCAGCACTGAAGAACTCAACCCGCTTGCGCTCAGCAGATTTTGGCACACATCACCGACTCCAGAGCCCAAAGCGGGTCGAGTCTGGGGGGGGGCTGCGGTGCTGCTTTTAAAGTGGGCCACAATTTGCGTAATTTATTTTTCTTAAAGGCAAGGAAATTTGCGTAACATATGGCCACGATTTGCGCAAGATGCGGCCACAAATTGTGCAGTTTGCGGGCGTATTGACGCACACTGTGGCCATATTTTACACAAATTGTGCAAACTGCAGCCGTATTTTATGCAAATTTCCCAGCCTTAAAAAAAATAATAATACACAAATCGCTGCCTGCTTTAAAAGTGGAAGACCGCGTCCCGGCTCGACTTGCATTGGAGCGAGTTGGCACCAGTGCTGGGTAGATGAACTGGAACTGGAAGCCGGGAGGAGTCAAACCAGGCCAATCCGCTGGATTTTGACACACACTCCAGCAGGTTCCTCACACACCCCATGTCTTTCATTTTGTCATCCGTTCATTGACAAAATCTGGGTTTTTTAACCAGAATTGTGTTCTACTTACGCTCATTCGCCTTAGCTTACCATATTACCTCTAAATTGCAAATTGGCATTATGTGAATTAACACAAATCCCCACCCCACCCCACAAGTGAAAAACCAGTCTACAAGTCCGCGAAATACATGTGACTTGGAAAACGTCGGTCCACGGCAGAATCCAAAGGTCGGATACATAGAAATCCAAACTCATCTGAATCTGTTGCGGATTCCCGACATCCCTAAGTGTGACTTCTTGTGGCAGCGAGTTCCACAGCCTGGGTGCTGCCTCTGAGAAAGCCCTATTGCCAGGACCGGTGCAAGGCAGTTTGGTGCCCTAGGCAAGATCAGATATTTAGCGCCCCCCCTTCCCACTTGAGAGCACTGTATTTTTTCCCCAAGGTGTTTCTAGTGCCCCCTTTAGCCCTGCGCCTTGGCAGCTGCCTAGTTGGCCTAATGGTAGCACCGGCCCTGCCTATTGCACATCTCCAGCGGATGTGCCTGAGAAGGCTGCAGTGCACCCTCACCAGTAGATCTTTAAAGGCAGGCAGATTCACATGGGAGGAGGTGGTCCCCCCAGTCATTTTATACAGCTCCAGGCATCTGGGGCAGTGAGGGAGAGTAGGTAGTCACGTGATGGGGGAGGAGTCCCATGGGCAACTGAGGGCTCAATCCTATGTAGATTTAGGCAGATAAAAGTCCTACAACTCCCAGCATTCCCCAGGCAGCCTGGACTTTTTTCCTGTCCCAATCTGTACCCTAAGGGTGGTATATATTATATATTATATTTATTATATTTGTTAATCACCCATCTGGCCAGTCACCCGTATAGCAACCGAATATGATAGAAGTATAGCAACAAAATCAGGCCAAATAAATGCTCTTTCAGCATCTTTAGGCATACATCTGTGGAGGTGAATCAGGGCTCTCTTTTATGTATGGGCAGATCTGTCAGTGTTGCTTTCTCTCATATTTGATTTTTTTTTTTTTACAAAGTTTTTTTTTTAAGTTCAAAATGTTCCCCCCCTCTCCCAAATATGAAGCACAACGCAAATACCAGTAAATACTTCTCAAAAATGAACTGAAACAAAATTCTCACCCATCTGCCCCTGTTGTGGTCTCGAACCTGCAGACACATACTGTGGCATTCTAACGCAGGAGACTCTAGATCTGTGAGACTCTTATTATATGGGATCTCACAGCAAAAGCTTAATGGTTATAGTCCCCCAAAAAACACATATAGCTGGTGACAGTTGCTATAGGGCTCTAATAACATTCTCATGACATTTCAAGGCTAATAACTACAGCCATGTCAGAGACCCGGACAATAGTTTCCCAGTTGTAGTCTCTGCATCTCAGGGTACAGGGCAGGGACAAAATGATTCCTGAGGCTATCCATCTCAGGCAACCAAAGACCAGGGTTCAAGAGAAAGTCCTGAACTAATCTGCACACCCACACAGAGGTCAGTAGTACCAACTTTGCCAGCCGAGTTGAAACCTCTGTGTGTTGTGTGAGTTCAGGCTTATCAGATCCAAGAGTTCAGAACAAGTTCAATAGCAAGTCAAAGATAATTCCCACACATCAAGATGTTGACGTCCAAAGCCTCCACCTTTGGGATCTCTTCCCTGCCTGGGTCCAGGCACAGGAAAGTCCAAGAGTCAGGATTGACCCCCCAACCCAGCCGGGCTCTGGGGTCTACTTTCAATAAAGGTACATAATCCATACTCCACAAAAATGCACAGTCTATGAAAGGCATGACAGTCTTTTCATGGCAGGTTCTTCACAAAGTGCAGAGAACTAAACAGTCCAAATAAGTAGAGTTCATATGCAGAGTGCTTCAATAGGCCCAGGTGTTGATAAGTCCAAACAGAGAGGATGCAGGCAGAGAAAGATGAGAATATTACAAGAAATGCTTCCAAGGCTGGGCATCCACTTTAAAGCGAAAGCATGGCTATGTCTGATAGGGATGTGAGCCGAACGCTACTGCCGCGTGAGCCCGGCTATACATTGTTTATGTAGAAAATGGCCTAATTTACACAAATTTGGCTGTAATTTGCACAAAAAATTAGGCCATTTTCTATGTAAACAGCGTGGTAGCACTGGAACCTGGAAGTTTTCATAGATTTCATAGATCATAGAGTTGGAAGGAGCCTACAATGCTATCGAGTCCAACCCCCTGCTCAATACAGGAAACTAGAGGAGGGGTCTCCCATCCAAGTAATAACCAGGACTGACCCTGCTTAGCTTTCCACGCTCAGACAAGCTGAGCCAGCATAAGCCACAGGCCTGTAGCCTCAGCCTCAGGCAAGTTGCTTTCCCCAGCACAGCTCGCAATAAAATGAGTCGAACCGGGGAAAAGGTAGGGCAAGCAGAGCTCGGGGGGGTGGGGTTGATCCCGGCAAGTTTGCTGGACTTCCACCCCCCCCAATCAAACGCCGTGCACATCCCTACGATAGCCTTCCTATGACCCAATGAATGGACAGGGGATTTAGCCCAGCATGAGGCCTCTATCCAACCCAGGTGTTTCCCTTCTGCCTTTCAGAGGTGAGGTTTCAACCTGAGGGACCCCTGCCAACTGGGGACCCCTACCATCAGTTGTCTAGGAACAGGACCCCCATGGCCGGATCTGGAGTGGGAGAAGACCCACCGGCTTTCCAATCTCCCCTCTATCCTGAGGCAGAGGCGAATCAAGTCCTGCAGTGTTGGAGGCCTGTCCACGTAAGTCAGCCCATCTAGTACTTCCCCAGACAGCCCCTCTTGGAATTGGTCCATGAAGGCCGCCTCATTCCATTGTAAGTCCTGCTGCAGCAGGTGGAATTCCGTCACGTACTCAGCTAGGGGGCACCAGCCTTGCCGTAGCTCTCAAATGCATCTGTTGGTTGTGGCTGCCTTCACAGGAACCTCATACACGGCCTTGAGCTGCCGAATAAGAGCAGCTAAATCCCCCAACACCGGGCTCTGTTCCAACAGCAGGGGAGTAGCCCATTTAGCCTCAGGGCCTGTGAGCAGGCTGATAAGAAACCCAACCTTGCTCTGATCATCGGGGGAAAGCCTCGGCCTTCAAGCTCATGAACAGCTGGCTTTGAGCCAAAAAAACACTGGAATCCAATCAGCCGAGCCATCAGACTTCTCCGGTACAGCTATATGGGGCAATTCTGCTTCACCACCGGGATGGCAGCTGCAGCAGCAGCTTGTTGGGCCTGCAAGGCCTGCGAGGTCAAGAGTTGAGTAACCTGCCCCTGCAAAAGCAGGTTGTCCTGTACAACTAGCTTTTCCATCAGGTCATTTCACTTTCTCTGCTGCTTCCCTCTGTTTCTGTTTTGAGGCTGGAAGCAAGCTGTCATAAATTAGTCTGGTCCAGAGATAAGCCGTAATGATCACAAGTCCAAGGTTAGAAGCCAAAATAAGTATCCAAAGTCAAGAAAACACGAACCAGTTTAGGAGCAGGCCGAAGAGTCGTCAAGGTCCTTCTGGCGTCAAAATGCCCAAGTCTCAGTCCGGGAGCTGGCAAGAGCGTCTGGCCACGGCCTATTGCAACAACAATTGCTTCCAGCGTCCGAAGTGTGTTTGGGGCCTGTCTTTTAAGCCAGCAGCACTGATTGGCAAGGCAGCACAGTTGGGCCAGGCTGCAGGTGACACTTGCCTGGCCCCTCCCCAAACACACTCTGGCTCGGTTGCCCTGTGTCCGCCCCTCCTCCATCCCAAAGGGAGGCACAACAGCACCACACTTTAAGAGGGATGTTGACAAACTGGAAAGGGTTCAGAGGAGGGCAACAAAGATGATCAGGGGACTGGAAACAAAGCCCTACAAGGAGAGACTGAAGGAACCGGGCATGTTCAGCCTTCAGAAGAGGAGACTGAGGGGAGATATGATCGCACTCTTCCAGTACTTGAAAGGTTGTCACACAGAGGAGGGCCAGGATCTCTTCTCGATCATCCCATATTGCAGGACATGGAATAATGGGCTCAAGTTACAGGAAAAGCCCGATTCTGCCTGGACATCAGGAAAAAATTCCTGGCTGTTAGAGCAATACGCCAATGGAACCAACTACCTCGGGAGGTGGTGGGCTCTCCCACTTTGGAGGCATTCAAGGTGCAGCTGGACAGCCATCTGCCAGGGATGCTTTGACTTGGGTTCCTGCATTGAGCAGGGGGGTTGGACTAGATGGCCTTATAGGCCCCTTCCAACTATACTATTCTATGATATTGGCCATGCCCTTCATCCACCCTCTCAAAGCCAGAGGGTGGATGAAGCAGTTCCTTCTGAGCAGCTCCTTCTGACGATCTCTGAGGCAAGGGAATGTCTGCAACTCACTCAGACCTTGACGGAGTCTCTCCTTGATGCACTGTTGTCTCCTCCGGGGCCTGAAAATTCATCAGTGTAGACAACGCACATATTTTCTTCCCAGCCAGAGAAATGAGAAGTTGGGAGTGAATAAGAATCAAGACTCACTGATTTCATATCTGGAACAAGCTGCTGTTATTTCCCTGCGGAGCTGCAATCTGAGGCCATGGCTCTGAATCTCTGGAAAAAAACAAAGCTTGTGATCAGATGTGGGCCAGACTTGGAATGAGCTTTCAGATGGCATTCAGAGAACTTCAGCGAGCACAGGGTTTTTTTTTGCTGATTCGCACCTCTTTAGATAGAATTACAAAATGCTTTCTGATTTTGTCTTAAATCAGTTCCACTCACACCTCTAGATCTATCCAGGTGTTTGTTTTTTTCCCTCTTTCCACACAAGTAACTTCATGTGGAGAAAAAAAAAGTAAGGCCGCACAAGCTAGTCTCGCCCTAATATCATATCCCCTTGCTGGACCCTCGCCCTTGCTGTTCTCACGCTGAGAGAGGCTAGTGACTCCTACGTCCGTGGGGCTCAATTGAGGAGAATTTCAGAATGTGCCCCGACAGGGAATTGAAAAAGGAGCTGCCTGGGCCCAGTTACGGTGACCTTTTGGTAACTCCTGGAATTCCAAATGGCAAGAGCCCCATGCAGAAAATTTAATTAGGCTGCTTGCAAGAGGGCTAAAAGTGGGGAGAGGATGCAGCAGAGGCTGATGGCTCCAATGTCCGTAGGGCTGTGCATCTTATCAAATCCAAACTGAAACAAAATTTATGAGTGTATACATGGGAAGCTCACATGGAACAGAAATGAACTGATTCATCCATACTTCTACCTAAAATTATACGGTAGTGTTCCTATGCTCCTGTGCTGGATCTACTGTGGTCCAATTAAATGGTCTAAGGGTGCGATCCTATAGCATGTTTAGACAGAAAAAAAAGTCCTACAACTCCCAGCATAGCTGGCTGGGGCATGCTGGGAGTTGTAGGACTTTTTTTTCCTGCCTAAACGTGCATGGGATTGCGCCTTAAGTTGCTGCCCCTTTCCTGCAACTAGGCACGCTTCGAAAACTCTCCCAAGAGTTGGTGTTCCAAATAACCTTGTCTTTTTATGGAAGTGGAACTGATAGAGTAGGGATCCTCCATTGTTGTGCATTTTCATTTCCCCATTTTCTACTGAGTCCTATGCATGTGGACCTTACACCTGTTGTCAGTTCCTCCGAGTCTTCCCTACCCCCTTACACACACACGATATCCATCTGCATTGCATGGGTTCACTCTGTCTTCCATCTAGGGATGCTTGAGGAACGCACGCAATCTCTTCTAATTCTGATGCAAACTAATGAACCAAACTAATGCGCAGATCAGAATGTAGTTATAAGATCATAAGAACATAAGAAGAGCCATCCTGGATCAGACCAAGGGTCCATCTAGTCCAGCATTCTGTTCAGGGAGTGAACAACCAGCTGCCCGCAGGATCCCACAAGCAGGACATGAGTGCAACAGCACCTTCCTGCCCAAGTTCCCCAGCAACTGGTTTACATAGGCATACTCTTACTGCCTCTGCTACTGGAGGTAGCATATAGCCATCAGGACTATTAGCCATCGATAGCTTTATCTTCCATGAATTTGTTCCATCACCCTTTAAAGCCATCCCAATTGGTGGCCAGCACTACATCTTGTGGAAGTGAATTCCATAATGCACGAAGAAGTCCTTCCTTTTATCTGCCCTGAATCTCCCACCAATCAGCTTCATGGGATGACCCCATTTGGGTTCTAATATTCTGAGAGGGGTAATGTTTTACCTTTCCTTTGAATTTTGCATTTCTCCGGATTTTGTCGTGCAGTTCTCAACTCAAAACCCTACCAAATTGCATTCAAGGATAAGATACATTTAGGTTGCAATCATACAGTTGTCCCAAGAGCCATAGGATATATTGAATTTCCCCTTCCCAGGATGGAGAGAGAGGTCTGTTCTCAGAGGGGGGAGATTCGACTTCATATATCCCCCCCCCAGCCCCTTTGGAAAGGCCCACATCACCTATCACCCCAGCACTGGAGCACCGGCATCTGGAGTGGTAAAGAGGGAGGGCGGATTTATTGGATTGGGGGAGGTTTTGGAATGGCAGGATCCAAAGTCCTCCCAGACCCCAAACACGCTTCCAACGTGGGAAGAAATTTACACCACTCCTGGAGCTGGTGTAAATGATCCCTCCCTCTCCCCCCCCCCCCCGGAACAGGAAGGAAGGGAGAACACCACCCACCCTTCCCTTGTTTCTGGCTGGCTGGCACGAACCTGGCAAGGGTTAGGATATGTTGGAGGCTTTGATGTTGCAGCACTCTGAACCCAAAGGCAGGATTGCTCTGTATTTTGTGGGGAAATGCAGTAAAAACACATATTTAAGTATGTATTTAAATGCAATGTTTGTGTGCGGATTTTTGAAAATATAAATATTTTAAATAAGGAAAATTGCAGATTAACGTGGAAACAAGTTGGAACAGACTTATGAACACATGTGAAAGTGACACAGACTAAAAATAGGCTGATCAATACATCCCTAGCTATGCCCTATTTCTGCTGAGTTCTGTTTAGCTGGGGAAATGTCTAAAATTCTTTCTAGAATTGAAGTATGTGTACTTTGCCTCAACTTTCAGTTAGTTCATTTGCGTCTCTCTCTCTCTCTCTCTCTCTCTCTCTCTCACACACACACACACACACACACACATACACATACACGCACATTAATGATGTGCTGATTTGCATTGATAAAACATTACCCCAAAGTAACAGAGAGAGAGAGAGAGAGTGTGTCTTGATATGATTGTATGTATCATTGCATTCGGATTCTTTTTGTGTGGTCTTTTACTGATGCTGCTCCATGATGGTAAAACATCACACAAAAAGAATCCGGATTCAACCATACATACATACATACAATAAAGATTGCTTTCTCTTGGCACTAAAAGGGATAGTAGAGTTGGCGCCAGGCAGGTCTCAGTGAGGAGCTTGTTCCATAATTTTATTTATTTAATTAATTATTATATTTCTACATATAATAGAAATTGGGGGGGGGCTGCCACTGAGAAGGCCCTCTTCCTTGTTGCCTCCCTGGGAGGTGACCGAGCCTCCCTGGGAGGTGGCAGTCAGAGGAAGGCCCCAGATGTCGAGCATAGTGTCTGGGTAGATTGCTGTTGGGAGAGGCGTTCCATCAAGTATTGTGGTCTCAAGCCGTGTAGGACCTTATAGGTTAAGACCAGCACCTTGAGCTGTAATGACACAAGACATGACACAAAAGGAAAGGGGATTGGGGATTGAACTTGGCAACTAGACTAGATTTTTAGTTGCAAAGTTCAGCAAGCCATGGACACAGTGGAAGGGTTGCTGCTTCCTCGCCCTCTGATGCAGCACATAGGGATGTGCACATTGGCTTCTTTTTGCATGAAAACCCTTGCTTATTGCCATGCATATTTTTCCAAATGTACGCATCAGTTGCGCACATCTTTGGAATGTACGCATTCTTCTCCCATTGATTTAAGCGTGCTTGTGTGCATTTTTTCAGAAGTATGCATTTTTTTTTCCCCCAGTGCATTTTTTCAAATGTATGCATGCTGTCAAACGCCATTTCTGGGGGTCTGCGAATCACAAGGGCAAGCTCAGAAATGTAAAGACTCTGACCGCAGATTGTGTCCGTGTCTGCGTTCGGTCCGGAAGGTGCAAACTGGGTAAATCCTGATCAAAAATGAACTGAAATGAAATTTCCCCCATATATCCCTAGTTGTAGCTGCGGTAGCCTCCGCCACCCTATGCAGCAGTGACAAGAAAGAAGAACAGATAAATTCAGGACTCCAAAATCCAGCGAGAAATGTGGACGAGAACTTTGGAAACTTCCCTTCCTTTGGGTGGGGATGGAAGATGTTGTGAAAAATTAGAGTTGTAAATCGAGCCTCCGCCGGGGCAGAACGAGGCCGAGCATGGCCCCGCTCGCGCCCCGGTGAGGCCTTACCTCCTCTTCGGGGCGGCTCGCACGCTCCGCGGAGAGCCGCCCCAACCACCCGATCCGGCGGAGAACCGCCCGCTCTGCTCGATCGGTCCCATCACGTCACTTCTGGGACCGGAAATGACGCGACGGGACCGATCTGTGCCTGCACAGAGGCCCCGTCGCGTCATTTTCTGTCCCGGAAGTGACGCGACGGGACCTCCGAACGCGGTAGGGGATCGTTTGAGCGGCGCTGTGCGCCGCTCGAAAAAACAAGGCGGGCGGGGGGGGGGGAAACGGGGCGTGCGGCGTGCCCAGCCTTATTTTGCCCTCTAGTTGTGTTTGCCCAGCAACCTCCACAGACATCCTCTTCCACCACTTTAGATCCTGTGGTTCCTAGGCAAGCACAGTGTGCTCCCTCCACCTCTAGAACCAGATGGATAGCAGCTGGATTGGAAGATGGGTGAGGTTTACAGCTGGGACACCCAAACGTGGACTGACCCTATTTATGTCTGAAGAATAGAAATGATGATGGATCTCCATAGCATTGAAAATCTCTTGCTTTTGAAGAATATAAAACTCCAGTCTGATTCCACGGGTTACAATTAGGGAATATTTTACACATTCTGCTTGTAATTTTGATAAATTATGCAGCCTTTTCTGGGAGGATTATAAATAGAAGCGGTTATTTTCATAAGAAAGCTAGCGAGAGGAAGGGGGTGGGCGGAAGCCCCCATCCTCGCCTGCATGAATAAAACATTCTCGTCCAAATCAAAATCGGGCGGAGAAAATGAGGATACTGATCGCATCAATGTAGAACAATCTTCCCAGGGTACAAAATGATGCGTGGTGTGGAGAAAGTGCCTAGGGAGACATTTTTTTCTCCCTCTCTCAAAATACTAGAACCCGGGGTCATCCCCCCATGCAGCTGAATTGTGGGAGATTCAGGACAGAGAAAAGGATGTACTTCTTCACACTGTGCGTAGTTAAACTATGGAATTTGCTACCACAAGATGTAGTGATGGCCACCAACTTGGATGGCTGTACAAGGGGATTGGACAAATTCATGGAGGAGAAGGCTACCTATGGCTACTACGTAGGGATGTGCGCTGAGCCCGGCGCTTGGCTCGTGGGGCACTTGGCGAGCACCCCCACCATGCGATTCACCCTGAGCACCTAGCGCTACACTTCCAGGTCCCCGGCACTATGTCTTTTACGTAAAAAACCGGGTAAACTTCCTTAAAATGGCCACGATTTGTGTAAGGGAGATATGATCGCACTGAGGGGAGATATGATCGCACTCTTCCAGTACTTGAAGGGATGTCACACAGAGGAGGGCCAGGATCTCTTCTCGATCATCCCGGTTTGCAGGACACGGAATAATGGGCTCAAGTTACAGGAACCTGGATTCCACCTAAACATCAGGAAAAAAATTCCTGACTGTTAGAGCAATAAGACAATGGAATCAACTACCTAGGGAGGTGGTGGGCTTTCCCAGTCTGGCAACTGGACAATCATCTGTCAGGGATGCTTTGACCTGGATTCCTGCACTGAGCAGGGGGTTGGACTCGATGGCCTTGTAGGCCCCTTCCAACTCTACTTTTCTATGATTCTATTATTCTAAGTGGTATGGTTTTTAATGTTTTTTATGTTAAAAACAGCATACAATATGTTTGGGCTTTCAAGTCAAAGACTGTTCTCTGTGCCGACGAGTTAATCTGGCACTGAATGGGAGCAGATCCACTCAACCATGGCTCTGCTGGGATGGCCTCAGTTCATGGAGGATACCATTCCAGGCAGGACCGGTGCAAGGCAGTTTGGTGCCCTAGGCAAGATCAGATATTTAGCGCCCCCCTTCCCACTTGAGAGCGCTGTATTTTTTTTCAAGGTGTTTCTGGAGCCCCCTTTAGCCCTGCGCCCTAGGCGGCTGCCTAGTTGGCCTAGTGGTAGCACTGGCCCTGATTCCAGGGCTCTGGGAGGGGGGTAACTGGGAAGCATTTCACAGAATGGTGTGACGATTTCCATCCATGTTGTACGTGGTCTCCATAATTATCCATGACGATGACATAGATGAGCTTGAATTAGGAACCTTGTAGCTTGCATACGGGACTATGGGAAGACTCCTCTTGACAGGAGGAGAGATGGCGCAGTGTTCTCCAACCTTGGGTCGCCAGATGTTTTTGGCCTACAACTCCCAGCATGCTCCAAGCAGGCAGCCAGCTATGCTTTGGGAGTATCTTAAGGCATTTTCTATGTAAACAGCAGCCCACTGGGAATCTGGAAGTAACTTCCCTGGCTCGACTCGGGAGAACACAAGTTGACGCCGGGGAAGAGATAAATGGGATGGAGTGCAGGGGGGTCAAGCCCAGCTAGTCCGCCAGATTTCCACCCCCCAAACGAAATCCTCATACATCCCTAAATGTGCCCACAGGTCCAAAAGGTTTGGGGACCCCTTTTCTAGAGCCCCTGTTTGGATTACAGTACACACTATTCTGATTCTGTTCTTCTCTTTGGCACATATAGCATCCAGATAAGGGAGCTTGCTCTTCCTTCTGACTTTTTATGATCTCCTTTGCTGACCCGGTCACCTGTGCATCAAGAGAACCTCGTCGGGGTTGTCAACAGTTAATTGCAACAAATGCTTGCACATGAAACATTACAAAGGCAACTTTGCACTTTCTCCGATGTCTTTCATCTCAGACTCTCAGGGTTCCTTACAAACGTTAACAAATTAAGTGTCTTGTGTTAATTAGCCAAGTTCGACTATGTTACAAGTAAATGCAAATGAATCACCCCACGACATTGGCCTCCGGGAAGCATGGTTCATCCCCAACACACACACACACACACACACACACACACACCCTGTGTGTGTTTTTAAGCAAACAGCAAATTAGAAGAGGAGAGGTCCCTCACAAAGAGCAATGTGACCTTACACTGCATGTATCCCCTTCTTTTTCTAACTCTTACATCAGGATACGCACTGAAGTTCCTCAGCCAAGACTGTTAAAATATTACCATCTTGGATGCTCACTCTTTTGGGCTTTGCCCTTCCTTGGGGGTATTAGAATTGGTCCTTGAATTCTGCTCTGCTTTGGGGGCTCTAGTTTAATTAGGAATGCTCTTCTTCTTTTCTTTTATCATATACGGTACTGTATATAACACTCCAGCCCTTGAACCGTTTTTCACTTTCGCTCCTATTATCCAGAACCAAGTATCTATGAGAATATTTGATTGATTGATTGATTGATTGATTTGCAACATTTATAAACTGCTTCACATTCCAAAATACCTAAGTGGTATACAAAGTAAACATCAGTGAAAACACAAGAAAACAATAAAATATAAACTCTGTGCAACGCAGTAGCTAGTAAAATGCATAGCTAAAATCATGCCTCTGGGAAGATTTGCATGAATAAAAAAAAATGTTTTGCATGCATCAAAACACCAATATTGTTGGGGCACACTTTATATCCCCTGGAAGAGGGTTCCATAAAGCCGGTGCTGCTATGCTAAAAGATCTGTTCCAAGTGGTCACAAGGCCAATCTCAGGAGTATGTGCTACTGAATTATGCACCAGCTGTAGCTTCTGGACAAGCCATAAGGGCAGCCCCACATAGAATGCATTGCAGTAATCAAATCTCAGGGTTAGCACTGTGGCCAAGCTATTCTTGTCCAGGGACAGCTGTGGCGGGTGCACCACCTGAAACCACTCCTAGCCACTGAGGTCACTTGGGCCTCAAGTGACAAACATCTATGCTACTACCTCCGATATCAGAGCAGTGTGCCTGTGTACACCAGTTGCTGGGGAACATGGGCGGGAGGGTGCCCTGCTTGTGGGATCCCATGGGCAGCTGGGTGGCCGCTGCATGAACAGAATGCTGGACTAGATGGACCCCTGGTCTGATCCAGCCGGGCTCTTCTTCTGTTCTTACGGTTCTAGGAGCACCCCCGGATTACATACCTGTTCCTTCAAGGGGAGTGTGCAACCCCACCCAGGGCAAGCCATTGGCGTGTCTCCCAGTCCTGGGAACTAACTACTCACCCACAGGGCCTCCATCTTGCTTGGATGCAGCCTCAGTTTTTTGGCCCTCATCCAGCCCACCGCTGCATCGAGGCACTGGTCCACCAGGGCTTGCACGGCCACATGTCATTCAGATGTAACCAAAAAACAGAGTCTGGTGTCAGCAGCATACTGATGACACCTTGCTCCAAGCCCCCTAAAGCAGTGTTCTCCAACCTTGGGTCCCCAGATGTTTTTGGCCTACAACTCCCAGCATGCCCCAGCCAGCGTAGCTGGCTGGGGCATGCTGGGAGTTGTAGGCCAAAAACATCTGGGGACCCAAGGTTGGAGAACACTGCCCTAAAGGGATGCTCGATAGCATCATATAGATATTAATAAATATACAGTGTGTGTGTAGACAAGAGAAGGCTGGTGACTCCTATGTCAGTGGGGCGACTTATCCATCGCAGCTTTCCCCGCCTGAGTTTTATAGGAGCTATCCATGTGGTGCTGTACTCCACCCCCCCAAAAAATAGGTTCGCTTCCATGGAGCACCATGGATCGCTCCTATAAAGCTCAGAATAAAAGCTGCAGTGGATAAGGAGCCCCACGGACATCGGCGTCACCAGCCTCCCCTGTTGGGGGAGGAGGAAGGATCACCACTGGTTGTCTGGAGTCAAGGGAAGCATTGAGAGCTGGCACAGGTGGCCCAGCTGAAAGCAGCCCGATCTTCACTCAACCAATACATTACCAGTTTCAGGAGCCAGGCATGAGTCTGGTTTTATAGGCTCAGGGGGGGGGACGACCGTATTAACCTCCTCTAGTCATCTCTGACAACCGCTGAGCTAGAAAGTCTCCAAGCATATGCTCCATATTCTAAAGGCCCTAGTTCTGGCAGAGGAGTGACAGAATCCAGAGGATTCTGCAAGGTTCCGGTAACTTCAGAAGGTCCCTCTGTGTGTGTGTGCATATACATAGCAAGGAAAGCCCACAGTGCTGGCAAAGCCTTCCAAATACATGACGAAACCCATCAAGTGCCAAGGGTCCCCACCCAACCCTCTTTGGGTCATTTGGAATTTTGGGAGAATGTTGTGGCTGCTTGCACAAAATGGCCGCCATAGGGGCATGCCCACTCACAAAATGGCTGCCACATGGGGACATGCCTGTTCACAAATGCCCACTCACAAAATGGCTGCCACATGGGGACATGCCTGTTCACAAATTGGTTGCCATGTGCTGGGCAAATACTCATTTCCCAGAAGGCGACTGGGGTAAGATCAAAAGGAAAGTAACTTCCCTTTAATAAAAACTAAATACATGGCAGAGAATGGGGCCTGAGCTCCAAAATACAAAACCACTCTTTTGAACCCATATACAGATGGTACTGCAGGGCAGGACTTGGCTTTGCAGCATAGCAACCTCCCGCCGGGTGATTAAAAAAAAAAAAATCTTTAGAAATAAAATTAAAATCAGAAGGGCTGGGAAGCCTGGTGGGTGCCAAGAGGCACACCTGTGGGCACATTGATGCCCGTGGGCACCACACTGACTGGAGACCCCATATTCTATTCCAGCCTGAATTCACCAGCAAATTCCATCCGAAAGGGAATCCAGTGGCATCTCTCTTTTAACATCTGTGTTTTTCTCTCCCCCTTCAGACTCCCAACAGGAGACTGTCCCATTTGTCAACTCTGTTGGAAAACAAAACAAAACCCACCGTTCTACAAAGTAGGGAGGGAGTGCTGGAGAAAGCTCTTCTGAAAAGCAGTTGAAACGTGAAAAGCAAACAGCAAACATCCAACAGAGTCTCAATGAAATACAAAAAAAAAAAAAAAAAACTGGAGCAGATCCCTGAAGACTGAAGTGCAGCCCAGAAAATGGCAAGCACTGAGCCAAGTCAATAAGCTACAGAACAAGCTACTTTCACGTCAGCTGACGGGAAGTTTGGGGGGGGGAACAAACTTTGAAAGAGGGTCGGATAAAGGTCAGTAGAAGTTAAAAGATTGTCTTGATCCGGAAGGTCTGGGTTCGCGTCTTTGGAATGGAACACCATCCGATCGTTGACCACCCATAACATATGCCTTGCCGTGGAGTGGCTTTCACCAACCGGGTGCCCTCGAGGTCTCCACTGGCCATGCTGACTGGGGATGATGGGCGCTGTAGTCCAACCTATATGGGGGGGAGCACCAGGTGGGCAAAGCCTGTCCCAGTCCCAGAGTTCCTGAAAAAGAGCTCCATTAGCAAAGGACAGTTGTCGGACTGGGAGTGAGGGACAGGAGGAAAAATTTAAATCAATGTGAAACGATCCAGCTCATTGTGTCAAAGCAACAGCTCTGTACTATGAAGATTGGGAGCTCGTGTGGGGTGGCAAGCACAGGAAGGGAGCTCAAACTGAGGAGCTGAGCTGAGGTGACCTAGTCCCCCCCCCACTACAGTTTCTGTGGTTAGAGTGTCGGACTGGGACTCAAGAGATCCGGGTTCAAGTCCCCCTTTGGCCATGAAGCTCCCTGGGTGACTTTGGGCCAGCCGCTGACTCTCAGCCTAGCCTACCTCACAGGGTTGTTGTGAGGATGAAATGGAGAGGAGGAGGAGGAGGAGGAGGAGGAGGAGGAGGAGGACCGTGTGTACAGTACCTTGGGCTCCTTGGAGGAAAAGAAAGGCTACACATGCAATGAATGCGTGAAGCCACTCGGGCTGGTGAAAGGGCTCCCTCTTTGCCACTGCTGAGCTGTTCCTTGAGCAGGGGGTGGGGGGAGAAATGGAGGGAAGGAGGATATGTTTAAATTATTATTATTATTGTTATTTTTATTATTATTATTATTATTATTATTATTATTATTATTATTATTATGGCAAATAGCCAGCTATAAATATGTTTAAATGTCCCCTCCTCACAATCTTTCCCCCCACCCCACCGTTTAGTGAAGAGGGGGAGCTCTCAGCCTAACCTACCTCACAGGGTGGTTGTGAGGATACATGGAGAGGAGGAGGAGGACCACTTACGATACCGTGGGCTCCTTGGGGGGGGGGAAGAAAGAATGTAATGGAATGAATAATAATAATAATAATAATAATAATAATAATAATAATAATAATAATAATAATAATATTTTATTTATTACCCGCCTCTCCATCTAGATCGAGGCGGGGAACAACAGAAAATATAAAATACCTAAACTAAAACAACACAATATATACTATTAAACATCTTAAAACATCCTAAAAACATCCTAAAAACATCTTTAAAACATCTTTAAAACATCCTAAAATTCCGCCGGATAGGCCTGCTGGAAGAGTTCAGTCTTTATGGCTTTTTTAAAGTCCAAAAGACTGACAAGCTGAATGTATGAATGAATGAATGAATGAATGAATGAAGCTACCCAGGCTGGTGATGCAGCTCCCTCTTTGCCACTGCTCAGCTGTTTCCTGAGCAGGGCACGGGGGGGGGGGGGATGTCAGAACGTCCCCTCCACACAATCCTTCCGCAGCGAGGCTTCTCAACTATCCTCCAAACTTGCCAGACATTTTGTGCGGAGGCTGCAGTTAAACTCGGTGTCTGCTTGTGACGCGGCACACTGGTTGACACACGCCACCCAGCCATTCCTTTACCCCTGACTTCCCACTCTGCGGGGGCAGCTGTGGGATATATTAGCTCCCATGTGGTGTTTGTTTCAGACCACTTCTCTGCAAAGGACGCAGCGGGCACGATCGGAGGGCTCGGAAGGCGGCAGCTTTCTGCACAGCGGGGCGTGCAGAACGTGGGGATGGGAATCCTGGCAACGAGGAGCATTGGCGTTAATGGATTGCTCGGTTCGGGAATGGTCTTCCCGAACTGAGCGGCCTGAAATGCTTTTGGTCTGAGGGGGAAGTCGGCAGGTTTCCAGACAGTGATGTTTGACGACCAATGAGAAGCTTTTGTTTGCCTTTGGTTCAGTTCAAAGGTGTGTTGTTGTTGTTTTTATTAAAGAAGAGTTAGCACTAGTCTTTACTCTGAGCAGGGGTACAAATTTTGTACATCATTTCTGGCATTTAAGTGTGGGAAGGAAGGAAAGAAAGGAGGAGAGAGAGAGAGAGAGAGAGAGAGATTTAATTTACTATGTTCCTGAAGGCAGAGAATAAGGCTACAGCTGCAATCCTATTACTAGGTAGTAAATCCCAGTGGACACATTGGATTCTATGTAGAATGCAGCTCTTTCTAACTTAAAATGCTTCACCAAGGTCACCTAAAGTCAGCATCAAAGCAGCCAGACTCTTGTGATTAGCATAAATTATATAAATCTGCATATGTTCTTGTGCATCCTTTTATCTGCTCCCAAGACTGGGATGGGTTGTTGTTGTTGTTGTTGTTTGCAAGGACTGGTCTGGTGGAATAAAGGGATATGTACAGACTGAGGGTAACTTGGGTTTTCTTGCTCATAGGGCTATGAGTCATGAAGCATAGCAAGGAGCAGGCATAAGGAACTGTCCAGGGTACTGAAAGAATCCCCTCCTCTAGCTAGTGGAAGTCCTGCTCAGCCTCACTGCGGCATCTGAGTTCTTGGTGGCTTCTACCTGCATAGGTTTAAGCCTCCATCGTGACCCCAACCACCATCATAGTTGTAGTACACTTGCATCTGGCATCACGCAAAAGTCAATGTTCTCAAGATGCAGGAGTGATGCTTGCTGGAGGAGTTGACTTTAATTAAAGACTTGCACGTTGGGACTCTGTCTTTGTACCAGAGCAGAGACTGAGGATCTGTCAAGAATATATAGCCTCTGTTTCATTTCTGAATAAAGCAGCCTAAACAGCAAGTGTTTATCCCCAGCATTTCTGAAATAGTTTATTGGAACAAGGCTAAGAATTTCAATTAGAGCTGTGAGACCTTCCAAATTCCTTTCCCCGGAGCCTATTCTGTAGCTTGCTCATATTAACTGTACATTAATTATCATTAATTATAGATTTATAGGATGCCCAGGTCCTTGGCTGTTTTTTTTGTTACCAGTGGCATCATATCTCCAGACCATTATTTTCTACACCTAGTAACCCTCTGTGAACCAGAGATAATTAAGCCTAATCAATGTATAGATTTCATAGATTTCATAGATCATAGAGTTGGAAGGAGCCTACAAGGCTATCGAGTCCAACCCCCTGCTCAATGCAGGAAACTAGAGGAGGGGTCTCCCATCCAAGTAATAACCAGGCTTGACCCTGCTTAGCTTTCCACACTCAGACAAGCTGAGCCAGCATAAGCCATATATTTGTTAATTTATTATTACATTTAAATCCCACGTTCTTTCCCCCTACAATGAACCCAAGGTGGCTCACATGGTCCTGCCCCTCTCTGTTTTATCCTCACAAGAACCCTATGAGGTAGGTTAGGCTGAGAGTCAGTGGCCCAAAATCACCCAGTGAGCTTCATGGCTGAGTGGGGATTAGAGCCCGGATCTCCCGAGTCCCAGTCCAACACTGTAACCACTACACCACACTGGCACACTGAATAGGAACTGCAGAGAAGTAGGGGATATGGGACTAGCGCGGTGGAGAGACAGATCTGAGCCAGGTGCACAATCCACTGAGAAGATCTCCTCTATCAGCCCTCTAGAAATAAGCCCAAAGGTTCTCCACTCCCCTCGAAATGCCGAGAGGGAGGATCATCCCAGTGATCTAGCTTTGTATTCCCAATAATTCCATTAACTCCATCCTAGGCATCTCTGCACAAAAGTAAGACCCGTTGAGTTCAATGGGACTTACTCCCAGGTAAGTATGTATAGCAGAATGTGTAGCAGAAGTGGTTAACTGCAGGAGGTACACACACACACACACACACACACACACACACACACACCACGGGCTGCACTCCACGGGTGTTGCTGCAATCTGCAGAGCACCCAAAATAAAACTGGAGGTTTGCCGCCACAGAGTGCTACAGAGTGCTAGCTACAAGGGTTACATTTGTTTGCAAGCTGAATTTAACCATTTAGTGCTCTGTAGTGGCTAATGGGACATCATTTGGGAGGACTTTTGGAGGGCAGTGGGCCTTGTGTTCCCCCCCTCCCAGTGTATAGGACTGCAGCCTACATCTTCCATTCTTGATCAGGGAAATTGTGGGGCTTGAGGTGGGAAATCCAAAGGGCCTGACCTTGCCAACAAGCATGGGTCGCAAAATTAGGGATACATGAGAATTCCATTTATGTTCACACAAAGCGTGCGAACATGTCCCGACTGTTCACAACCCTGAACGCAAAGACGCACAGGAGAGCGTGTTCTCCAGAAACACTCGCAAATTCTTGAACTAACGTTCATACTTGGAAAAACAATCACATTTTTACTTTTTCAAAGTGCACATTTTTTCAAAATGTGCATTTTCACACTTTACTCTATGGGGTGGAAAGTGTTCATTTTGGGTGCACTTTCTTTTTTAACATGCACATTTTCCCCATTCGAAATGTGCACTTTCCCCATTCGAACAAAGTTGGGGGGGGGGGAAGAGCACAAAGCTTCTTCCTTCTGGTGAAGTGGACAAGGTGCTTTCTTCTGTTAAGCTGACCACCTGCTTGCTTGATCCTTGCCCATCCTGGCTTGTTATGAGCTGCAGGGAAAAACTGGGTGGTAGTGAATGTCTCCCTCGAGGAGGGAGTGATGCCATCAGCCCTTAAGGAGGCAATAATAAGACCGCTTCTAAAGAAGCCCTCCTTAGATCCCCAAGATTTGAACAACTTCCGCCCAGTCTCCAGTTTGCCATTTCTTTCTGGGCAAGCTGAGCGAGTGAGTGGTGGGGGCTCAGTTGAAGGCACACTTGGATGAAGCCGATTATTTAGATCCATGCCAGTCGGGCTTCAGGCCTGGACATGGGACGGAGACGGCTCAAGGAGCTGCACTGGCTACCAGTTGTTTGCTGAGCCAAATTCAAGGTGTTGGCGTTGACCTTTAAAATCCTGTACGGCTCCGGTCCAGTTTATCTCAAGGAGCGCCTCCAGCAACATCAAGTAGGCCGCTCAACTAGATCTGCCATGGACGGCCTTCTCCCTGTCCCATCAGCCAGAGAAACCAGGCTGGTGGGGACTAGGAGGAGGGCCTTTTCTGTGGCAGCCCCCAATTTATGGAACTCTCTCCCCAGTGACCTCCGCCATGCCTCTTCCTTGATTAGCTTCTGCCGGGCATTAAAAATGTGGCTTTTCAGGCGGGAATATGGGGTGGGTTAGGATTTTTAAGTTTTGTACTGTTTTTAATTGTGTTTTATACTGTGTGTGTGTGTGTGTGTGTGTGTGTCCCCTTGTATTTTATTGGACTGTACATCGCTCAGAATGGCCGGATGTCTGGCCAGATGGGTGATTCAAAAATATAATAAATAAATAAATAAACAAACAAACAAACATGGGAAACGAAACTAGCTGAGCTTCAAGATGGTCTTCGGTGGATTTGGGCGATTGCAAAAATGGCATGCTATCCATTCCTAGTCACAATCCACTAGCACGGTTTCTCCAGCCCCTGCTCCTTTCAACAGGGCTTGTGCAGGACATCTTTGCACTGGATTGTGCCTCACAGAGCACATCTGCCTGCCACCCAACAAAAGGTGCTGCTGCTGCTTCTGTTGGTGGCGCGTCACCTTGAGCCTCACATGAGGGACAACTCTCTGCTCCCAATTACTCAACATTTGACAGCATAATTACAATCAAGAAGAGCCCATTTGGGGAGTTAGGGAATCAATCAGCTGAATCTGTGCAGAAGCCGAGTCTTATGACAGTCACTCCAAAAGAGCATACATCAAAATGAAGGTATATCTTGCTCAAAAAAAACAACTGGGGAGCGGCGGATGGGACACTAGCATTCCGTATGCTCCCGTTGGCCCTACCTACCGGGAATTTTAGGTGCTCCCTGACCACTCTTCCTGGTACATCATTGACCTTATTTTGCAATGAAATGTGGTGGTAACGCGGGATGCTCCTGTCCTCTTCAGTGTTCCAGACAGCCAGACACGCATGCCCTTTTCCAGGATAGCATTGGGTGGGCCTGTTTAGCCCAGGCTTTTTCATCTGTTTCAAAGGTGAAATCCCCTCCACCTGGGCTACATGTTGCACCAAGTAGCAGAGCAAATTCTAGGAACATACGACGCTGCTTTACACTGAGTCACTCCCTTGGTCCGTCTAGTCCAGTATTGTCAACACTGACTGGCAGCGGATCTCCAGGATTTCAGGCAGGATTCTTTCCTAGCCCTACCTGGAGATGCTGGGAACTGGACCTGGGACCTTCTGCCTGCAAAGCATATCCTCTACCAATCTCCAATCCATATCTGGCCACCATCTGTGGCCATGCCTCCTACCTTTGGGCTTTGTCTTTTATTTGCCTGATCCAGTACCTGATTTTGATTCCATCTGGGACACGCTTCCAGCTTGTGGCCCTTAATCTTTGTTTTCCTGATCTGGAGCTTGACCCCCCAGCCTGTCCTCGACCATGTCATCCATGCCATTCTGGCCCTTTGGACCTCAGTCTGCGTGCACCAGATCCAGACCACCAGCAGCAGTCTGTCTCCGAGCTTGCCCATGGCCACGCACACACATACGCATGGTCAAGAGTAGGCATGATTGGGCACTTGCTGAGGGCCCATACCCCCTTAGGGGGCCCACTGACAAGAGCCCTCTGGGCTTGCTCTAGAATGCGTGAGAATTTCTTTCTTTTTTTTGATGTTCACCAATCATGTGAACGTGTCCTGTTTGCAGCCCCAAATGGAACACGAGCGTGAGAGCGTGCTCTCTGAAAATGTCTGCAAATTCCTGAACCTGCGTTTGTGATGGGGAAATGCACATTTAAAAAGTGCACATTTTTAAAGTGTACATTTTCCCCCCAAAATGCCCATTTTCATGTTTTACTCTGTGGGGGCAAAGTGTACATCTGGGGGGGTGTGCTTTTAAAAAAAATATATATATGTGCATTTCTCCCTTTCAAACGAAACAAAGGAAATGCAGCGAGCCCAAGCTTCAAGGTGATGTTCGGAGAATCTCGGTGATCAGAAAAATCACTTGTCCACCCGTCCCTGTAATGCAACCTGCTTGCTCACCTGCCTCTCGCTCTGGCCCAGATAATGGTGGTGATGAGAAGGGAGAGCAGGAGATGCCACTGCCTGCTTGCTCGCTGGCCCTCTGCCTGTCAAGTGCGCAAGTGGTAGTAATGATGAGAGAAAGAGGAGGAGGAGGAAGAGCAGCTGGTGGTGAGAAGGTGGACTCACTGAGAGATGGGGGTCATTGAGGGCCTTCAAAGTACCTGGGGAAACATGTTGCCGAGTGTGTTAGAATGGAGCATGTGCAACAGATTGAGAAAAGCCTTCACCAAAGTGGGATGGAGTCTTGGTATGAGGTTAGAGAGATTACAGGTACACCCAAACGCGTCCCTGTTTTCATCTGCAAAATGTCGGAAGAGGTGACATTCTCCTTGGCTTTGACCCTAACTCAGATCCAGTAATTTCCCAAAGAATAAGAGCTTCTCCTGCTTCATATCTTTCCTTCTTTCTTTTTTGCCCTGTTGGCAAAGGATTTTTTGGTCCCAGGAGAGGGGATATTTTCAAATTATGGACATGATGGAGGAAGATTACATACAGCAATAGATGGCTCCAGGTTTTCTGTATCCTACTCCTTCATAATTTAGCACAGCAAAGGATCCGAAGCATGCATTGTGAGTGAGAGGCCCAATTTATGCATTTAGATGCGTACCTTTAGAGCTGCTCACTTGATGAATGCCCACTTGCTGTGGGACCTCCGCTCGGCGCATCGAATACCCACATTCTAATACACGCGCCCCAAAGTTAATTAGGCAGTCTAAAAATTCCATCATGTGGAAGGTCTGGAAATTGTCTTTATTTGATAAGGAAATCATTCGCAATAGCTCAGCGGTAATTATGCCTACCTCTTCATTTTGATAATTAGTGTTAACACTGCAATGCAGGCTCCAGGGCTCAGAAGCGCTTGCCTCATATCTAACACAGGCATGGCCCTTAATCTCAGAAATGCCATGTGTTTGGCAGGAAAAAAAAAATCAAAAGAAGACAACCCCTGCAGATTCGCTATGTATCCCTATTGCTTCCACAAAGCAGTGAAAGCCAGAGGTTGTGTGTTCGTTTACTGAGAAGTTGGAATAAGGGGGTGAGCAAAATGATTTCCCCCCCCCATCTGATCCAGCATGAATCCAGATTAATTCCCCAGATGTCTGCAGCCTCTCCCAGATTAATTCCAGATTGGGAATTGGTCTCGGAGTCCTCTCCTTCTATTCCTTCTTAGCATTTATATCGGGGGGGGGAGCCTGTGTAGTCAGACCCCAACTGCCATCACAAGTGTTTCCCTGCCAAACACATGGCATTTCTGAGATTAAGGGCAATGCCTGTGTTAGATATGAGGCAAGCGCTTCTGAGCCCTGGAGCCTGCATTGCAGTGTTAACACTAATTATCAAAATGAAGAGGTAGGCATAATTACCCTTACACCGCTCACACTGACCTTGGGATTTACTGTTATCCCTACCTTATACTTCTTTGACCAAATATAAAGCGCACCTTCCCACACCGGTTCTGCTTCAATAACCAAAGTAAAGTTTATTTAAAATGCAACCGTTTCTTGAAATAAGTTTCATACGTAAGTTTCAGACCATATTAATTAATTTGCCATCCTATATGAACACCAAACCTTTATCAAACCTTTATTTTGAACCAGTAACCTGGTTCAAAATAGAATAGGATTCCTATTCTGTCTCCAATCCGCCCTCACCAGCTGTTCCCAAAATATTAATCCCTGCACTCATTAGCTAATCTCCTAAAAAATCGAATCCAATCTCTCAACTCTCTCTCCAGTCAACTCCAGTCTATCTCCAGTCAACTCCTCCCCCTAAACAGCACCACCCACAGTTTATAAAACACATGCTTTACCCCCCCTTCTCACTCTCCCAGCCAATCATCTCACATATGCAAATACACCATTCTCCCTGCCCATCATTTCTCGCTCACCCTAGACTTACCTAACATAAAACACAGAAATGCAACAGCAGGAATACATACAGTACTTATAACCATAGACTCAATCCAAGAACACATCATCAGGGCCGGTGCTACCATTAGGCCAACTAGGCAGCTGCCTAGGGCGCAGGGCTAAAGGGGGCGCCAGGAGCATAGGGCTGGAGGGAGGGAGGGCTCAAGTGGGAAGGGGGGGGCACTAAATATCTGATCTTGCCTAGGGCACCAAACTGCCTTGCACCAGCCCTGCACATCATTATACTTATCATAATATATACACTTTGATTTACCCCCCCAATAACATAACACCACAAGTTGGAGTCCAGACCAGGAATATCTGGAGGGACACAGGATTCCCCAGTCCTGATTTATAGATAGGGACTGATATAAATATGGAGAGAGAGACATATGAAGTGCCGAGGCCTCTACTAGGGATGAGAATTTAGGTTTTGCTCTCAAAACATGCAAGCATGCCCCTGTTTGGAGCCCTGAATGCAACCGCAAGCACATGTTCACCGAAAATATTCGCAAATGGTCAAACACGTGCTCGCATTCGTCTCGTTCCCAATTTCCCAGTTCAAATTTGCAGAAATGTCCTAGTTTGCACACGTTTCCTTTGTAGACTGACTCAGCCCTGATTTTTTGGTCTATGGCGAAATTCTGCACAAATTTGAGGAGAGATTTGTGCAAATCTCCTATTCAGTCGCTGCTCAGTTTGCTCATATCCCCAGTCCGTGCAAAGTGAGCAGCAAATAATCACCAACGCAAATGGGAATCGGGCACAAGACGAGCGGCGAGAGCATGTTCGAGAATTGGTGTCCCACTTCGCAATGCTGGCTCAGCTTGTCTGAGCGTGGAAAGCTAAGCAGGGTCAGGCCTGGTTATTACTTGGATGGGAGACCCCCTCCTCTAGTTTCCTGCATTGAGCAGGGGGTTGGACTCGATGGCCTTGTAGGCTCCTTCCAACTCTAAGATCTATGAAATCTATGAAATCGCTCCAAAATGCCCCATTCACAACCCTGGTAGGGATGTAACCACTCGCCTCAAGCGGGCGTAGCAGGCCGAAATCGGCCCCGCAAACACTCTTTGATATAAGAGTGTTTTGGATTACAAGCATGGTTCCGGAAGGAATTATGCTTGCAATCCAAGGTATTACTGTATATAGTCTGACATCAGAAAATGCTGCTCTGTTTCTCTGCATTTTTTTTTCTTTTAGCTTGGGGCAGGGCCAGGGCAGGATGAGGAGGTACCCAAACTTCCACTATACATGTGTTGTGTTGGGGGAGGAGGTTAGATTGTTAGTAAGGCTGCCCCAAATGTTTGTCTGTACTTGATTTGGCATGTGATAGTAGTGCTTTCGATGTTCTGATGTATTTTCCTCAACATGCCCTCACATTGGTCCGTTTGCTGTTTGTTCATTCATTCCCTGATTGGATGCTGCTAAAGTGCCTTTTTTAGAAACTAGATTTTCATATAGAATATCGATCCTAGCCAACTGTGGAACACATAGTGATCATGATGATGTCATGATACTACATAGCCAGTCAGATTGGGCTACGCTGGCTTCACAAAGCCAGTTCAGAGCGATGGCAATGCTTCTGGGATCAGCACTGTCCTCGTTCTGAATGGGCCAACAACACCTCTGCCTCCAGTCCCAGCAACCTTCCCCCCCAAATCCTTAAAATGGGAGCACCTTTTTGCTGTTCCCAAAAGCTTCTGGGGGGAAAAGGACTCCCCTTTTGATTCAGCCCTAATTGTAACTGTACAAATGAATCCACAATATTCTCCTTCCTTCTCAATTCTCAGCTCCTGTGATAAATGGCTTACTCCTTGGGAACTCCAATTAATTTCAACCAGGTTTTCCTAAACTTTGTCCTTGCAAGACTCCATAAATTGAGAGAAAAATTGCTCAAAAGCCTTCCCCTTCCTTCTGTCAAGCCGCCAAGGGTAAACTAAACAAAAGTTCATGCTCTCTTTTTTTTAATTAAGTCATTATTGCTTTTTGAACTGCAGATTGAGAGACCATTATCTGTTTTTGACCTTTTATCCCCCTCCCTGCTAGGAATTAAACCTTCCACCCTGCTTTAAGGCCACTCCTTCTCTGGCCCCCGAGGGGTATCATGACTTCATTCGGACAGTAAATTTGGGGTGTGAGATATTGATTAAAGGGGCAAATATGTGGTAGCTTATTTTCGGGTAAATGAATTTGATTGGTATTTTGGGAAGGACTATTTATTTTACTTATTTATTTGTTGTATTTATGAATCGCCCATCTGGCCGGCAAACCGGCCACTCGGAAGAACTTATTACATCCCCGAAGAACTTATTACTGTTAAAACAAAATATAAGGATTTGTTATAATAGTTGTTATAGTAGTAACTTAGTATTTGAAAGCTAAAGTTACGGATGCAATAAAAATGGGGTCAAAAACTTGGCGTGTGGGGTATTGATGTAAAGGGAAATAGGTGGCGGCTTGTTTTTCGATAAATGTAGTAGAAGAGAAGACATCGGGAATTGCATTAAACAGAACCAGAAAAGTTTTAGATTGGTAGAAGAATTAGAAGAATTAACATATATGTTTATTGTTAATTTTTTTAAAAAAAATTGAACTTGTGAGGTGGATGAATTAGAAGGAGAATGTTTGACAACAGAAAAAAGTGAAATTTATTTATAAACTGCAGGGTAGTGTATACTCTGTTTTTTCCCACTTTGTTGTGGGGGGAAATCGGAAGTCCATTTTAGTTTTGTGTTGTTGTGTTTTTGTCACGTTTGTCTGTGTTTTATTTTTTTATTTTTTTAAAAAAATTTAATTCTTAAAAAAAAAAAAAAAAGCATTTAGACCAGTGTTCTCCAACCTTGGGTCCCCAGATGTTTTTGGCCTACAACTCCCAGCATGTCAAAAACATCTGGGGACCCAAGGTTGGAGAACACTGCTCTAAACATTGACACTCTCCTTCAAAGCAAGGCACACTATATATTGGCTTTGCTGGCTGGGGCATGCTGGGAGTTGTAGGCCAAAAACATCTGGGGACCCAAGGTTGGAGAACACTGACTTAGACAGTGTGGTGATGAATAATGCAGGTTGCCCTATTACTTTAACTGCATTTTTCCTGGTTTTACTGTTTTTTATGAGCTGCCTTGAGCTCTGGAAAGGCAACATATAGGTGTTTTAAATAAGTAATACATAAATACATACTATTTCTCTGTCTTTTTGTGCGCTCCCGCTCTCTCTCATTTTACTGTTTTCTTGGCTAATATCGGAAGCCCTCTGTGAACAGAGAGTGCGAAACCTCACATAACTTTTATGGATCACTTTCCGTGTGGTTTTGCTAGAGCCTCAGGGAAGGATCTTGTGGTTATTATAAACCTTACTAGCAAAATCCTCTCTGTGAAGTGGGGAGAAGTGTGCATTCAGGGTTGGGGTTGCACTCCCACTGAACTTGTAGGGATGGGTGATGCTGGGAATTCTGTTTCATTTCAGCCTGATGGAATTCAGCAGCATTTCCCAATCCAGCAAGAGGTGGCAGACTGCACTGGATTTTTAAATTTTATTTTTTTAGCCCGTGAGACAATTCACTCATATATTTTTTTATTAGTCTTGTAATTTGCACAAATTGTAATTTGTGCATATTGCTTTTAAAAAGGAAAGAAAGAAAGAAAGTCTTTCACAAGTGTGCACTTGTGCACTTACGGGGGTCCAAAAGGAAACCGTGCCTCGTCAGTGTCCTGGGAAGTGTTTCCTGTCAAAGTGCAGGAGGCATCATTCAGGAACATTGAGAAAACAAGGCTACAAATAGCATAAATTTTGTCAAAAGCTGTCAAAAGGCAAACTGTCAAGTGAAAACAAAGCCACAAATGGATCTCTGCTAGCGAAAAGGGGGTGACCAGCAGATCACCCCCTTTGCAGCAAGATCCTCTAGTTTTTATATGTGGACTTGATAGTTTTCAGTGTTCGGCACCTTTTCCACCCCCTAGGTGTTCAGGAAAATGGAAAAGTGCAAGCCACCCCATTTATGTGAGCTGTCAATTTTAACAGGAGCTGTCAAAACTCAGGCTTCATTTTAAAATGGGGTTTTTGATAGGGCTAAGCAGGGCTTCTTTCACAGGGACATATGCATATACATATGCATATACATAAATAAACTCTGGCCAGTTTAAACCCAAGTTCAGTGTCCCCCTCTTTTGAGTGTATGGATGAATGAATGAATGCACTGGGGGGGGGGGTCACCATTGGGATGGAGGCCAAAAGAAGGTGCAAACAGCCTAGCTCAGACCTCCACAACATAGTGCCCTCCAGGTGGCCATGTTGGTTGGGAATTATGGGAGCTGCAGTCCAACACTTCCAGAGGGCACCAGGTTGGAGAAAGCTGCCCTGGCTTAATCACACAAAAATCCAAAGGTCCAAAACAAAGCAACACAAATGAAACACAGCAGCGGGAATCCAGAAAGTCCCACACACACATACTATACAAAGTGCTTCCATGTACACATGGGAGGGGAGGATGGTTCCAATTTCCCCGTGTGGTAATAGTCCCTTGTGCCTAATTGATGCTGCTCTGGAGGGTCATGAGAACACCAGAACATAAGAAGAGCCCTGCTGGATCAGGCCAAGGGCCCATCTAGTCCAGCATTCTGTTCACACAGTGGCCAACCAGCTGCCCATGGGAAACCCTCAAGCAGGACATGAGTGCAACAGCACCACCACCCCACCCATGTTCCCCAGCAACTGGAGTACATAGGCATACTGCCTCTGATCCTGGAGGCAGCATATAGAGCCATCAGGGCTAGTCGCCACTGATAGCCTTCTCCTCCAGGAATTTGTCCAGTCCCCTTTTAAAACCCTCCACACTTGGTGGCCATCGCTACATCTTGTGGAAGTGAATTCCATCGTTTAACTATGTGCTGTGTGAAGAAGTCCTTCCTTTTATCTGTCCTGAATCTCCCACCAATCAGCTTCAAGGGATGACTCCCTTTGGGTTCTAGTATTATGAGAGAGGGAGAAAAATGTCCCTCTGTCCACTTTCTCTGCACCATGCATAATTCTGTACTCCTCTATCATGTCTCCCCTTACCGACCTTTTTTCTAAGTTAAACAATCCCAGACGCTGTAACCTTTCCTCATAGGGGAGTTGCTCCAGCCCCTTGATCATTTTAGTTGCCCTTTTCTGCACTTTTTCCTGCTCTACAATATCCTTTTTTTAGGTGCAGTGACCAGAACTGTGCACACAGGATTCCAAGTGTGATCATACCACAGATTTGTATAAGGGGAAGGAGTGTGTGAGATTGGTCCCCTGGCTTTGAGTGGTGTCATTGGGTAGAACATCTTTCATTGATTTTTTAAAATATATATTAAATCTAGGGATGTGTGCGGAGCTCGATTGGGGGGTGGGTGGAAGTCTGGCAAAAACACCGGGCTCAAACCCACCCACCCCGAGCTCCACTCGCCTTACCTGCTTCCCTGGCTCAAGTCACGTTCTCGCAAGCTGAGCCAGGGAAGCGACTTCCGGGTTCCTGGTGCTACATTGTTTACATAGGAAATGGCATAAGATATGTTTAAAATGGCCATGATTTGCACAAGTTACACAAATCGCAGCTGTTTTTAACGTACCTTATGCCATTTTCTATGTAAACAAAGGATTTGTTTTCTATGTAAACAAACAATTTTCTATGTAAACAGCAAACTGACCAAAATGTGAGGGCATGTTGAGGAAAATACATCAGAACATCGAAAGCACCGGGAACCCGGACATCCAGTGAGCACCTCAGATGGCACTCGCTTTCGGCTCAGCTCAGCAGTCGTGCCAGCAGCGTATGGGGGTTACACGAACATGCCTTGAGCTCGAAGCTCTCCGCGGCTCGCCCCTCCAGGCTGCCGCCGGCCCACGCTCGATCTTCTGAGCGGTGCGGAGCATTCTCCACGCGGCTCGAGCCACCATCTCTGGTCAAGCCGCGGTCCTCCGAAGCATCTCTTCCAGCGCAGCCAGCACGCTGGACCCCTGCGCTATGTTTTTGGCGGGGGGAACCAGGGCAACAGGGCTTAAACAGCCCTGGTTTCCCACACCAAAAACATAGCGCGGGGGTCAGCGTGCCAGTGCAGGGTCCTGTCGCGTCACTTCTGCCGCGCCGGAAGTGACATGCTGGGACCAGCACGGGCGGCATGGGCGGCCAGGAATGGTGCAGGGCTGTTTGGCGCCCTAGGCCAAATTATATTTAGCGCCCCCCCTCGTGCCGTGGGGGGGGGCTCCGGAGCAAAGCAGCCCTGCTCTGCAACACCCCCCCCGCGCCGCCGCCGCCGCCACCACCACCTACCTTCCCCCCGCCCCCGCTGCTGGCTGCTGGCTGCTGGTGCTGCTACCGCCGCCGCCGCCTCCTCCTCCGACGCGATGGGACCCCCGCGCTTTACGACAGGAAGGTAGGTAGGTGGTTGGCGGGCGGGCGGGCGCGCACGCGCGGTGGGGGTGCAGTGGCGGCGGCGGCGGCCAGCAAGCGGGCGGGCGGGGAGGCGCGGCGGAGGTGGCAGGCAGGGCAGGAGCGCGCCGGCGGCGAGGAAGGGGCGCAAAAACTCTGCGCCCTCTTCCGCCACGCGCCCTAGGCAGCCGTCTGGGTCTGCCTAGCGGTAGCGCCGGCCCTGTGGGCGGCTCTCCGCGCAGAGCAGAGCAGAGGAGCCGCCGGGATGCCC
Source organism: Shinisaurus crocodilurus (assembly GCA_021292165.1). NCBI lineage: Eukaryota > Metazoa > Chordata > Lepidosauria > Squamata > Shinisauridae > Shinisaurus > Shinisaurus crocodilurus. The sequence goes on along the minus strand of JAHFWL010000691.1, from coordinate 7,475 downwards.
GCAGGTAGGTCTGCGAGCCTCGCGCTGGCACAAGCGGGGCCAAGTTCGGCCCCGCTCAGCCCGCGCGAGGCGAGCGTGAGCGGTTACATCACTACGAGCAGTGAGGCAGGTGGTGCGCGGACTGCCCACCCCTAAAAATAATCACTTCCCCATATGAGAAAAGCAACACACGGTTGCAAAACGTTCAGTCTCTTCTCTCTGCTCTCTCTCTCTCTCTCTCTCTCTCTCTCTCGTTCTCACAGCAAATACGTTACAGGAAAGCTTGCTGTTAAGAAGTGAGAAGAAAACGTGGCTGTTACATGAACCATACAAAAAGAGATTACACAAGCCAAGCTCCTTCCTAGGCTTGTGCCCCACTTCTTGTCCAGAATACAAATTGATAAATGAGCCATTGTTCTCAATTAAATTTTAAAACCATATCTTCCTCATTTGGAAAACAACAGTCCGACTCATTCCTGCTTGGCCTTGATCTTTCGATGCTGTGCTTTCCCCGTCAGTGACATTTCCAGATAATTACCACAATCCTGCAGGCCCCATATTTATAAATTGGCTGAATTATTCATTGCAGAAACAACCGAAAAAATAACAGGCTGTGGCCAAACAGGCCGAGAATGAATTACAGCGTGATGCTGGGCATCTTTACCCAGAAGTAAATCCTACTGAGTTCAACAGGACTTGCTCCTAAGCTGGGTTGCTACCAAAGTTGGCCTCTAGTTGAATGTTCAAAGGTGAGTTGGAAGTTCCTGCATGGGGTGGGTGGGGGGAACATCTGAAGAGTCTGGAGGAAAGACGAATGGAATTTCTGGAAGATGAGATAAATTCCACAGGAGCATTCCATAATGTGGGTCGCACAGAAAAAGGTAAACCAAGATATCAGTCATGATATGTTCCGGGTGTTGCCTTTTTCTCACCATAACTGAATTCCCATTGGGAGTCCTGAGGCTGGTGAAGAACTCTCCAGCACACATGGCGGGTCTGCATCTCATGCTAACCCACCCTGGCAATAGGCCACAGTGGGTTGGTTGTTGTGCGAACAACCCACAGTGTGCCTGACAGACAACTGGGCTCACCGTGGGTTGTTCTCCCCCTCCTTCCCCTTCGGTCCTCCAGCCTATATCCCAGGGGACTTGGGACTTTAAAAAAAACCATGTGCTTCAAATGTGCACAATTTTTTTTTAAAAAAATTTTCCCCCCTAGTTGGACTTACACAAGTATAGAGGTACACACACTTCTTCAGGTCTGATATGGGAAGCCTCACTTGGACAAAGTCCTGGGGGGTACCTGCTGTCAAAGTGCAGCACGTATCAACCCTGGACATTGACCCAGAGAGGCTCCAAATGAGGGGGGCATTACTTTGATTTGATGTGACAGCTGTCAAAAGGTGAGCTGTGAGATCATAGCAAAGCTGCGAGTGATCTTTGCTTGCGAAATGGGGTAGGTGCCTTTTTTTCCCCTTCACAGCGAAATACTTAGGGTTTTGAGTGTGTGTGTGTGTCCCATAGGTCCCAGTGCCCCCAACATTTCCACTCATTCCCAAGACTCTAGGTGCTAAGTGGAAAAGTGCACCCCCACCTCTTTTTGCTGACACATGTTTCTGACAGCTGTCAGGAGCAGGTTTTAAAAAACAAAACAAAACAAACCCAGTGATTTAGGCAGGGCAAAACAGGGTAGTTTGGACACAGAAGTATACATATGAAATCTATATACTTCCCTGTCCAATGTTTGGAGGATCCTAGCAATCTCGAACTTTGCTCGTCCACCCATCCCCATGATTCTCTCTACCAGATTTTGCCCCTGCAGCAGAGTAATTTCTCCTGACTGAATGTACAGGGGTGACATGGCTCCCTTACGTTCATTCAATAGAGCAGCTTTCTCCAGCCTGATGTCCTCCAGATGTTTTGGACTTCAGTTCCCATTAGTCCTAGCCAACATAGCTAATACTGAGGAATTCTGGGAATTCAAGTCTAAAACATCTGGAGGGTACCAGGTGGAGAAGGCTACGACAGAGGGAAATGAAGGATGGACAATATGTCTGTTTCTTTCTGGTCTGTGTCAGTCTCCAAAGTCTCAGGCAGAAAAAAGAGCATCCTCATCCCCTGCTACCTGATATTGAACTGGGCATCTTCTGTGTGCAAAGCCATGTCCATTGAGTGATGCCCATTGACACCTCAAAGACGTCCAACGGTTCATCTTTGGCCTGTGTAAAGGCGCATTAAAGGAATCCACGCTGGGTGTTTTTGAGCATGTCTTTAAAAAGCTGCTAGACAAAAACCTTCAAAACACCTTCCGCTGTCTAATTCCAACACCACAGGCATTGGCTTAATGCCGCCTTCTACATAATGCAGGAGGCCATTATGTTTGTATGAGAAGGAAAGTCTGTTTGTTGTTCTTTCAGATGCTGAGTGCCGGGTCCCTCGTTATGTTTACGAGAGAAGATGAGCTTAAAGGAACAAGCGACTGGAAAGAAAACAAAATGAAAACAAAAAATTATGTGGAGGTTGTGTTAAATCATTCTCGAACTCTGTATTGGAATGAATATTTCAGGAATAGCTAAGCTCGGGATATATCCCCAGAGGGTGCAAGGGTGAGGCAAGTGAGGATCCAGCAAGATATAGGGCCTGCCTGTTGGGGGGCAGGGGGGAATGGCACCTGCCAGCCACCAGTATGAATCACTCATATGGAAGTTACACACCACAGAAGAAGCAGAAGTCAACAGAGGTGGTGTTAGGGGGTAGCCCACTAGGGCTGGGGCCCCAAATCTTTCCTTTGGAGCCCCGAATCTCTGGGAGGCCACCTGCCCCACCACCCTGCTGTCCATGGGCACTTGCTGAAAGAAAGGGACAGGGGCCCTGAGGATCTCTGTTGCAGCTGATCCTCCTGGATTAGCTGGCTTTTTGCCCACATGTGCTTCACCTCCTGCTGCCCCCCCCCACCTTGAATCTTTATATCTGAGGCTTTTTTTCTGAAATCTAATGCCCTCCTCTCCCCTGTCCATGCATCCCTTTTTATAATAGGGGTGTCTTTAGGGTCCTTTAAAGACACACACAGATAGACACACAGAGAGATTTTAGAGCATATTTATTTATTTATTTATTTATTTTGTTGCATTTATGAATCACCCATCTGGCCGGCAAACCGGCCACTCTGGGCGATGTACAACATGATAAAATATAAAATACATTTAAAACAGTATAAATTTTTAAAAATCTTAATCCACCCCATATTCCCACCTGAATAGCCATGTTTTTAGTGAGAGGCGTAAATGTGAATTAGCATATGCAAGTTTGTGCAACTTTTTTATTTTTTTATTTATTTTGTCCTGTGGGGTGGGCCTTGAGCCCTGGATCTTTTTGGTACCTAGCACCACCCCTGGAAGTTAATATGATTGTTTATTGCCAGGCAGAGCTATTTAGGAACCGCTTCTGTTGGAATCCCACTCCCTGTCTGCTCCCCATGTCGCCCCCTTCTTTCAGGGATCATCTCCAAACACCCCCCCCCCCATTCCCTGTAAGGAAGTGTCTCTAAATTACAATAATCACTACAGCCACCAGTGGTAAATTCAGGGCCTGCTTCACCCCCTTTTCACAGCTTTCCCCACCGCATCGCTGAAGTGCCACCCCGAAATCTGCAGTGTGAGAAAAGAACGATGAAGTTTGGGAAGGCACTTTAGCCCAGAACAGCAACACTTTCCTGATTGCCCGGATTCCCCAAATGCCAATTTGGAGCTCATTTCACCTCGTTTCCCACGTTCATTTGTGTGCATTTCTCATTTCGGTCAAACAGGAAAAGTGCACGTTTCAAATGGGGGGGGGAATCACAATTTCAAAAGAACACGCCCAAAATGTGCACTTCCCTCCACCCACAGAGTGACGCATAAACATGTTTTGCTTGCTTTCCATTTTTTTGCAAGTGCGACCATGCGCTTGGGAATTTGTGTGAGCATTTTTGGAGAACATGCTCTCTCGCTCGTGTCCATGTTCGAGGTTGCAATCCTGGCATGTCCGCATGATTTGCAAACATTAACGAAATTCTCATGCATCCCTGTTTCTGAGTATCCAGTAGGTAACTAACCCCTTTGATTTGGTCCCTTGGTCACCCCATCCTTGCCAGCCTATTGCTTCAGATCAAAATCATGGCTGCCTGGTTGCGATCTAGTGGGGCTTCCATCAGGAGAAAGCCAACGCCAGGGGGAGAAGCAGCTCAGTCCCAGGCAACCAACTCACAGGCAGCAGAACAATGAGACATGACATTCACTCGCATTAAAACAAGCGCCTTGTCAGATGAAATAACCTTCATGGATGAGCCCAGAAACTCCACAGCTGAAGAAAAAGGTTTCGTAGCTACTTCCGTCGCTGGGAGATGGAGGGAGCCAATGTCATTTTAGAGCAGAGCTGCATAAAAGCATCACCATCTCTCTACGGTAAGGGTCAGTTTTAAAGGCAAACAAACAAACAAACGCTCTGCACCGAAACATCTTCGCAGACTCCCAGACTTAATTCAAAGTGCTGCTTTTGACCTATAAAGCCCTCAGCAGTCTGGGGCCACAGCAGCAGGGTTTCAGCAGGAGGACCTCCTGCTCCCATATGAAGCTGCCCATCAATTAACATCTTGATCTCATGAACCCTTCACCGGCTGCCTCCGCCTTTGAAAGTTAGGCAGATGTTCACCTGGGAGAGAGGGCCTTCTTTGTAGCCCCACTGCCCCATTAGTGGAATTCTCTCCGGAGGATTAGCAACCACCTACTCATCACCACCAAGGAGGAAATGAAGGAGAGGACAAAAGAGGACACAGATTTGCAACAACAACAACCACAACAACAACCACAACAAAAGGGCATATCCTAGTTTATATGTGGAGATGTACATTTAGAAATAATGAATATAACAGGAACGGTGCAGGGCTGTTTGGCGCCCTAGGCCAAATTATATTTAGCGCCCCCCCCTCTCGTGCCGTGGGGGGGGGCTCCGGAGCAAAGCAGCCCTGCTCTGCAAACCCCCCCGCGCCGCCGCCACCCCACCACCACCTACCTTCCCCCCGCCCCCGCTGCTGGCTGCCGCTGCCGCCGCTGCCGCCTCCTCCTCCTCCGACGCGACGGGACCCCCACACTTATTTTTTTTGCCGGGGAAACCAGGGCAACAGGGCTGTTTAAGCCCTGTTGCCCTGGTTCCTCCTCCCGCCAAAACAACGCCGGCGGGGTCCAGAAACGACGGGAAGGTAGGTAGGTGGCTGGCGCGCGCGCGCGCGCGGGGGAGGAGGTGCAGCGACGGTGGCGGCGGCAGCAGCTGGCAGGCGGGCGGGGAGGCGCGGCGGAGGCGGCAGGTGGGGCAGGAGCGCGCCAGAGGCGAGGAAGGGGCGCAGAAACGCTGCACCCTGTTCCGCCACGCGCCCTAGGCAGCTGCCTGGGTCTGCCTAGCGGTAGCGCCAGCCCTGGAATATAATTTAAACAGAAATACAACCCATCTCACCAAAGCAGGGAAGACTGTGACCAAGTAAACCATGTGTCTGCTCAGTCTGTTACCCAGGTGCTAAATATCAATGGACAACTTCAAGACTTCTGCTACTCTCTCTTCCTGGAGCTATTTATCTTTACACCAGAACGGACTTCCAATAGAGGAAACTTTCAAATAGAGGACTGTCCTCTGTGAAGTAGGACACACGGCCACTGTACACCAACATATCTGTATTTCAGAAACAAGGCCAAGTCAGTCCTACTTGCCCAGGTTTTTAATGACAATTCCTATTTAATTTTCTAATAAAGCAACCTCGATCTGTTTTTCTTATTTATTCTTTTTTAACTGCTTTTGCTTGTTTTGTTTTTTGCTTGCTGCCATTTTAATCCATATATATATATAAAAATATATATGACACTTTATATTTTATGTGCATTTATCTGTAAGCCCCCTTGAGAGACAGGACAAATATTTCTTAGATAAAAGAAATAATCTGATGAAGAAATAATCCAGAATACCCAGATCAAGTTGCTAACTGCCTTCTGGACATCTCCAAATTAACCCTGCAACATTGCACAGATATACTGCTCCATATCTAAACAGATTCTGGAGTGGTGGACCATAAAAAGATAAAACAGATAAAGAATATAACAATGCATTAAAATGGGATAACATTAAAACCATGGCTGGTCAGCAAGGAAGGCTTCCCAGATCAAAGACGTCTTCAGCAGGCACAAAAAAAAAATACAGCGGCGGAGCCTTCCTGGCTTCCAGAGGCAGGGAGTTCCATGGAAGTGGAGCCACCACCACTGAAGGCCCTTCTCCTGGTGGACTCCAGTCGGGCCATGTGGAACCACCAGGAGAATGTCCTCTGATGACCTCAGTGACCAGGCAGGTTGGTAAGGGAGGAGACGCTCTCTCTTGCCTGATGACCTAGCCAGGCAACTGCCTCTGGCTCAGGAAGGTGCTTATCAGTCTTGTAGACTCAGGCTACAAGTAAGGGTGTGCTCAAAAGTTGATCCATGCTCAGTGCCGGCAGTCTTTTGGCCACCTCAGGTTCCTCTATGGGATAATGAATTAAATCAAGTTAAAAGCAAAGCATTACCAAAATTGGTCACGGTACCAAATGTGATTAATCTACATTGGACTGATTAGGTCTTCCCATTTGTGTTGCATAAACAGGATAATCTATGAGGAACGGGCAGAATGTGTCCCTTAGCTTCTGCAGCAACACTCAAGATGGCCTTATACAAGCAATTTACTGTACTTGAACCCTCCTTTTAAAAAATTATTTAACTTATTAAAATAGACAGTAATCTTATTCCGATACTTACCATCAGGCAATATCTAATGAAAGTGGGGCAGCAGGGAAGCAGAGGGGAGTGAAAGCACAGACTAGCTGCCATAAACTAAACCAAGGAGCCAGAAGTGCACATGGGCTGCATCGATTAAGCTTTCTTACAACCTGGACAATACCTATACACACATGCATTCTCTTGGGGAATATTCCAGTAAATGGAACATTTGTATTCCATTGTTCCATAAAAGTGTTCATTGCACTTCGATCCACCTTTTGTACACATCATCAAGATTTTTAAAAATGCAGTATTTCACCTGTAATGAACTGATATATGCAACATTTTTAAATTCATTCTCATTCCCTCTAATAGCAAAGTCAGGTGGTTGTGTGCCTATATCGTTTTTGAAGCTCAATGGGGCCACCCAAAAATAAGGAAGTGACATTTACGTATTCAAGGATGCCGTAAGTATGCTGACGTATACACGTTGGCAAATGAAAAGAAAAAGAACAAATTTCACACACACACACACATGGTCTGAAATAACAAATTTCACACACACACACACACACACACACACACGGTCTGATAAGCACTGTGTGTGAGATACCGGGACTTATAGAATGCTGAAGGAAATTTCGCCTATAGAGAAGGGAAAAAGTGTCTTAAGGAACCAGAAGTTGGGCAGTCAGTATGGTTGAGAGAAGCTCAGACACGGATGTTGAGG